>JAQGFW010000567.1:0-43724 GCA_030463445.1 Euplotes aediculatus
CTTTCAGCAAGAAATTCAAGATGCTACGCAGCCCTTTCGATTTTCAAAAGTAGAAGAAAATCGTGCTGTTTTGCCACCTTCTGCTTTTGAAGCAGTAGCCAGAAAAAAACTGCCAAAAGCTCATCTTCACGCCATCAATTACCCAGCAAAAGGGCGTAGTGTAGAGGCTATTTTCTATGGTTTTGACCCTGAACATTATTATATCATTTATCATAATCCATATACCGCCGAGGTGATTCATGTGCAAAATATGGAAGAAACCTTCTTTCATTGGGTGCTTGATGGGCATTATTATTTGTGGCTAAAACCCGAAATCGGTCAGCCGATAACTTCGTATGCTACCCTGATTTTTGTTTTTATGCTCATTTCAGGAATCGTTCTTTGGTGGCCAAAAAACAAAGCAGCCGCCAAACAACGCTTTTGGTTTCGCTGGAAAGATGCTACGCAGTGGAAACGCAAAAACTACGATTTACATAATATTTTAGGGTTTTATAGTTCTTTTTTGCTGTTAATCATTTCAGTTACGGGCATTTTCTTTGGTATTCAGTGGTTTACTTATCTGATTTATACGGCAACTGGTGGCGAAAAAGACCTTTTGTTCTCTGAGCCTGTTTCACAGAAACCTATTGTTACCAATTTCAAGAAACCAGCAACCGATTTGGTTTGGGAAAAAATGAAAGCCGAACACCCCGATGCACTTTCGCTCGAAGTTCACGCCATTGAATCAGATTCGGCAACAATTGGAGCAAATGTAAACACCCGTGAAGGAGTTTATTGGAGTACCGATTATCGCTATTTCGACCAATATACTTTGAAAGAAATCTCAGTAAATAATGTTTATGGCCGACTAAAAGATGCTAATACTGCCGATAAATTAATCAGGATGACTTACGATATTCACACAGGCGGCATTTTGGGTTTTGCAGGAAAAGTACTGGCATTTTTACTTTCAGTAGTAGCCACAAGTTTACCAGTTACAGGATTTTATATTTGGTGGGGAAGAAGAAAGAAAACATCAAAAACTGACAGAATAACGTCGCAAACACTTCAAAAACAAGCATTTACATGAAAAAAATAAACTTAATAATCGCTATAATCCTACTGCCAATGTTGAGCATGGCACACGGTTATTGGCTCGAAGTTATGGGTTCGGGCAAAGTCAATGAAGCTGCTAAGATTCAGATTTTCTTCGGAGAATTTGAGAATCAGAAACGTGAAACGGGCAAATTGCTTGATAAAATGTCAGAAATAAAAATCTATGTTTTGGATGAAAAAGGCAATAAAACAGAGATTTCGATGACCCAAACCAACACACATTGGGAAGGGGTGTTTACGCCCAAAAATGATGGACTTTTTCAGATTATTGGCATTAACGACACTCGTGAAGTTCAAGATTTTACAAAACATAATCTCGGAATCGTTCGCCCTGTGCAGTATTTACGCACAACTTATCAAGTAGGAGAAGGGGCGGGCGAACAATCGGTTGCTAATTTGATGGATGCTCTGGTGAAGCAAGTTGGCGATAATATCATGATTTCGACGTGGAAAGAAAACCAAGCCTTTGCCAAAACAAAGGTTAGAATTATCAATCCCGAAGGTTGGATGAAGGAAAAACTTACGAATGAAAATGGCAAAACCCAGACAAAATCTAACATTAAAGGCTTGTATTTGGTCGAACTGGAATATATTGATAAAACTGCGGGAAATTTTAAAGGAAAAGACTACCAAACAGTGCGTTATCGTTGCGAAACTACGCTAAAAGTACAATAAAAAAATTTGCTTATTTATATAGAATTAGTCTAAATAAAAATAGAAAAGATGAAGCTTTTACAACTATTCATGTTGGAAATTCTGCTAAGTTTTTTTGTGGCAAATGCCCAAGAAAACACAGGAGAAATAGTCGGAACGGTGGCCGATTCACAAGGGAATATTGTGGGGGCATCGGTGATATTGAAAAATACAAAAATTGGAAAAATTACCGAAAAAGATGGAAGTTTTTTGCTGAAAATTCCTGCTGGAAAATATACTTTACTCATTCAAAGTATTGGTTATCGGTTATTTGAACAAGCCATTGAGGTAAAATTCAATGAAAGGCTTTCGCTCGGAAAAATTGTACTGGCTGAAAAGAATAACCAGCTTGATGCCGTGGTTGTAACGGGGCAATTTGGCCCACAATCGGTGCGAAATTCGGTGTATCAAGTTCGTACGATTACCAATGAACAAATCCGACTTCGTGGAGCAACCAATATTCAATCGGTACTAAATACTGAGTTGGGAATGCGTTTTTCAAACGACCTCACACTTGGTACAACTGATGTGCAATTGATGGGAATGTCGGGGCAAAATGTGAAGATTTTACTCGATGGCGTGCCGATGGTTGACCGAGGTTCAACCCGTGAAAGTTTAGGTCAAATTGATATAAATATCATTGAGCGTATCGAAATTGTCGAAGGGCCGATGTCGGTTACTTACGGTTCTGATGCTTTGGCGGGTGTAATCAATATTATTACCAAAAAAGGTGAAACAGAAGCCAATTGGACACTAACTGCCAGATTGCAGGAAGAAACTGCTGGAAATGAGTATCAGGCGTTTAATGGTGGCGGCGTGCATAATGAGTTTTTGGGGCTTGCTTGGCAGAAAAAAGGTTGGCAATTTTCGGGAAATTTTTCTCGTAATTTCTTTGGTGGCTGGCAAGGTTCATTTCCCGAACGCAAAAAAGAATGGATGCCCAAAGAGCAGTATTTGTCAACGGTGGGAGTGGCGTATCGCACTGCCAAACTCAATGCTTGGTATCGGTTCAATGGCACAAACGAAACGCTCAAAAGTTTGGGTGATACTTATGTGAGTTCGCAAACCAATAACCTTTCGGCTACCGACCAATTTTATGTTTCTAATCGCTGGTTTCATCAATTACAAGCCGAATATCAGCTAAATCCTAAAAATAGCATTACGGCGGCAGCATCGTTTACTGATTATAGCCGACAAACGCAAACCACTGATATTGACTTAGTTAGAGAGCGTCGAACCATCAATTTGAGCGGTTCGCAAGATAAATCTATCTTCAAAACTACGTTCGTCAGACTAACGGCTCAACATAAAATCTCAAATAAAATTTCGCTCCAACATGGTTTTGAAACAAATCTCAATTCGAGTACGGGCGAGCGGATTCAAGGTTCGCCAAGCATAAACGAGTACGCATATTTTGTTTCCTCGGAGTTTAAAATTGGGCAAAAAATCAATATTCGACCAGGCTTGCGTTTCCTCAAAAATTCAGTTTATGATGCTCCGCCCGCTATTCCTTCTATCAATACAAAATTTATTCTGGCCGATGGTCTCGACCTGCGGTTGGCGTATGCACGAGGTTTTCGTTCGCCCGCATTGCGTGAATTATACTTTACGTTTTTTGATAGTAGCCACTCAATCAGAGGAAATACCGACCTAAAAGCCGAAAATTCTGATAGTTTCAATGCCTTTTTATCGTATCAAGTTTTTGATAAATCAAACCTTCGACTCAACACAACTTTGGGCGGATTTTACAACCATTTCAATAATTTGATTTCAATTGGCACTGACCCTGCTGACCCAACGATTTCGACTTATTTGAATGTGGATACTTACAAAACTACTGGTTTTACGCTCAATAACACCTTTTTCTTGAAAAACCTGCAAGGAAGTTTGGGTTTCTCGCACATCGGTCGCTACAATCGCTTATCAGAAACAGCTGTTTTACCCGATTTCGTTTGGTCGAATGAAGTCAATACAAACCTTCGATATACCTTCCCAAAATCGGCTACGAGCGTGAGCTTTTTCTACAAATTCACAGGAAAACAACCGAGTTATCAAGCTACAAATACCGAAAATGGTGTAGTTACAAAGTTGGCTGAAATATCAGGTTTTCATACTGCCGATTTGACTATCAATAAAGTATTTTTCAAAAATTACACAATCGCTGGAGGTATCAAAAATCTCTTTAATGTCACCCGAATTCAAAATTCGGCGGTTAGTTCGGGGGCTGCACATTCGTCGGGTGGAGCAGTACCGATGTCTTACGGAAGGTCATTTTTCTTGGGTCTGACGGCTCAGTTGACAAAATAAATTATTCAATTAAAAAAAATAACTCTCAAAAATAAAATGAAAAAAATATTCAGTAAAGTGTTAATTATCAGTGGTTTGATGGCTTTTGTAGCCTGTAAGGAAGAAGTGGCTTTACCCGATAATTTAGCCAGTTTTGCCACGACTCAACAAGGACTTGATGCCGAAGAAGCCAGCATTCAGATTACGCTCACCCGTGCAACTGATGTGGCTATTCCTGTGAGCATTCAACTTACGCCCGCACTTGTAGCTTATGACAAAGAATTTACGACCGAACCTGCCGCCGTAAATAATGTAATTTCGGCCACGATTCCAGTTGGAGCTTCGGGCGTAACAATTAAAGTAAAAAAGAAAGCCAATGTTTTCTTGAATGGAGATGAAAGTATCAGCTTGAAAATGACTTCAGTCGGAACGCCAGTTTTGCTGGGTCTGACAACCGAGATGAAGTTAAGTTTTGCCGCTATTACTTCGGCAGGAAGTAAATTAACACTCGAAGGAAAAACAACAGAATCGAACTATGCCAACAATGTCTATGCCGATTTAAGTGCCAATGCTGCGACACTTTCGGCCAGAAAAAGCTGGAATCTGGGCTTTTATCACGGTGGGCAGTTTAGAGTTATTCTCAATCACAGCTATCAATCTTCGGCGGCAGCAACTGCCAAAACCGATATTTCGGCTGTTACTTTGGCTGATACAGCTTCCGTTCCCAACCTCAATTTTGCCCCAGGCGGTGAAGGTACACTCGCACTTTGCGATTATTGGGATGGAGATTTAAGCAAAACTGCCATCGCTGAAATTTCGGCAAATGATGCTGAAAATAAGGTCTATTTAGTAAGTTTTGAAGGCAGTAAAGCCAAAAATCAGTGGTATAAAGTAAAAATTAATCGCAATGGCGAAGGTTATAAAGTCCAATTTGCTCGAATCGGAGAAACCACCATTCAGACCGTTGATGTACCTAAAAATGCTGATTTTAATTTTTCATTCTTATCGCTCGAAACTGCCAAAATAGTATCGGCCGAACCTCGAAAATTAAGTTGGGATATTCAGTGGGGATATAGCACATCCAATGCTGGAACTGTTCCAGCTACGCCTTATTGGTTTCAAGATTTTGTTTCGCTCAATTATACCGCAGGTGCAGAAGCTGCCGAAGTGCTAACTTCGACTGTAACCTACGAAGCATTTGCCGAAGCCAACATTGCTACTCAAACTTTCCTCAAAACTCGTGATGCCATCGGCAGCAAATGGCGTTCGACTGCCCCAGGAACTACTGCTGGAATCAGAAAAGACCGTTTTTATGTCGTGAAAGACCCATCGGGTAATATTTATAAACTACGTTTTGTAAGCATGGGCTTGGCGAGCGATGGCGGCGAACGTGGCAAACCTGTAATTGAATATGCTTTAGTAAAGAAAAATAAAATCTTATAGCTATGTGTCAAAATGCAAGCCTTGAAATACTTAGTAGCTCGCCGAATGGCTACATCGGCAAGTGCGGAGGATGCCAGAAAATCAATGTGGTTTTTGAGAATATTTTCATTTTGTTGGAAGAAAACGAACTGAAATCAATCGGCAGAATCATCGACGAAAGTTATGGAATTTGGATGCTTGAAACCTACATTGGAAAGGGTAAAAAAATAACCATGCAAACGCCTTTACCCAATTTATATTTTGCTTTTACGGTCGAAGAATACGAAGAACTCAAACGCCTCATCAATGAAGCAATGCTAATTATTGATGCCCGAAATATTTTGAAACAACCCTTTTGTCAGAATTAACAAACACATATTTAACCAATTATTTCAATGAAAAAGAAAATCTTAATGTTGCTATTTAGTGGCTTATTATCAGTTACTTATGCCCAAAAATCAGAAGATATTAAAGCAATTAAAGCTCAATGTGGCTGCCACGATGTCGATTTTTCGTATGCCGAAACTTTCTCTCCAAACAAAGAATATAAGTTTAAAGACCGCTATTTGGCAGGTGGAACAGAGTATGTTTTTGTGGTCGAAGAATCGAAAGATAAGATTGTGATTCAGCACCTTTTGGCTATCGGCGATACAATGGTGGTGAAACACTGGCGTGAAGATTGGACTTACGAAGACACAAATCTTTTGAGTTTTTATAAAGACCGTCAGTGGAAATACAGTAGCGTGCCGAAAGAGAAAGTAAAAAAAGCATGGACACAAAAAGTCTATGAAGTAGATGATGCACCACGCTACGAAGGCATCGCTCAATGGTCGCACGTCAACGGCAAGCACCTCTGGGAAAGTAAGGTTGACGCTCCGCTTCCACGCCGAGAATACACCAAACGCCAAGATTATAACGTAATGAAGCGTGGAAACCGCATTTATGTAACCGATTATGGCTATCTGCATGAGCAAGACAATGATAAAATCTTACGAAAAGATGATAAAGATGTGCTCATTGCCCAAGAGAAAGGCTTGAATGATTATCGCCGAACAGTTGAAAAAAAATGTGAAGTAACCGAAAAATGGTGGGCCGAAAACGGAGCTTTTTGGAATGATGTACGAGCAGCTTGGCAAGAGGTTTTTGATAAACATAAAAGCATCACCATCAAGCAGTTTGTCCGTGGAAAAATGATTGATGAAGAGTTTAAAGCAATCAAAAAAGAAAAGAATACCTCAGAAGTAAACCGCCAAAAATTACGTGAAGTCTTGACCAAATTTGTAGTCTATGAAGGCGATTTAGTCGGAAAAAATTAATATCTATTTTACCCGTTGTCATAGGGCAACGGGTTTTACTTTATTGATAATCAGAAAATTAACGAATATGATAAGCAATGCTAAAAACGATTTTCAGAAAGCAAAAGCCATATTAGATACTCGAATAGAAGAATTAGGCTTACGCAAAACTGTAGAAAGGTATAAGATTTTGGAGGAGATTTATGCCCGAGATGACCACTTCGAGGCAGAAGAACTATACGATGACCTAAAAGAAAAGAATTTTTCGGTTAGTAAGGCTACGGTTTACAATAGCTTAGAATTATTGGTAGATTTGGGACTAATCATCCGCCATCAATTTGGCAATACACACGCCGCTCGTTATGAAAGAGCTTTTGGGCGTAAGCAACATAGCCATTTGATTTGTATTAATTGTAATCGGGTTTTAGAATTCTGCGACCCTCGGATTCAGACAATCCAAAACTCAATCGCAGAATTCTACCAATCTAATATCATTGAGCATTCATTGATTCTTTACGGGCAGTGCCAAAAAGATGAATGTAAACATCGCCCCGAAAATCAATAGATTATTTGATTCGTTTACCGTTTTTGATAACCATATCAACCCTTTGCAACAAGTTAATATAACGTAAAACATCGCCCTTAACGGCAATAATATCGGCATATTTACCCTCAGAAATTGTACCTACTTTATCATCAACCCCCTGAAAAACCGCAGGCCAATAGGTAGCAGATTTGATGGCAAGTAGCGGGTCAATACCCATTTCTCTAACCCAAATATCAAGTTCATTCCAAGTGCTTTGGCTGTGAAACTTCATCGGAATCCCGCTATCAGTACCAATCAGCATCACAACCCCTGCATTCTTCAATTGGTTAAGTTTGGTCTTCAAAGTAGGTTTACGATAAGGCGTAACCTGAAAATACGATAATCGAGAAGGGTATTTTAGACTTTGTTGAATATCACGGATAATGCTATCGGGTAAGCCAACGTGCCAAGATGGGTCATCTAATTTTTCGGGATTATCGCGGATATAATCATAATTAAAAAGCCCCTCGATGGTCGGTGTCCAGAAAAGTTTCGTATTAGAATTAGCCGTGCGTTCTTTAATCATTTCCATAACATCTTCTGGATACTCAGGAGCCATTGCCAAGCCAGTATGTTCAAAATTATCAATACCAGCTTTTAATCCACGACGGATTTCTTCGGGGCGGTGGCTGTGAGCTACCACTTTTAGCTTTTGTTTGTGAGCTTCATCCACAATCGCCATCACTTCATCCATCGTCATTTGGTCTTGGTCAATCAATTTTACACAATCAACCCCCGCCTTTGCGATTTTCTGTACTTTGGCTCTTGCATCGGCTACGCCATTAACACCCCAACGAAACGCTTCAGTACCTGGGTAAGGAGCATGTTGCAAAAACGGCCCCGACATATACATTGTTGGTCCGTCGATGAAGCCTTTGTTGATGCTATCACGTACTGCAATCGAGGCTTCGAGCGGAGCCCCCAAATCTCTGGCACTGGTTACTCCCGCCAACAAAAGTTGCTTTGCCGAAGACGGCATAATGATTTTGCGGAGGCTACCGAGGTAGGTTTTGTCCCAATGGGTGTAGTCAGAGTGTCCGTTTATCATCAAATGTACGTGCATATCCCACAAACCCGGCAAAACCGACATACCTTCGGTACTAATGATTTCGGCATC
The DNA here is from genome assembly GCA_030463445.1 of Euplotes aediculatus. NCBI lineage: Eukaryota > Ciliophora > Spirotrichea > Euplotida > Euplotidae > Euplotes > Euplotes aediculatus. The sequence goes on from JAQGFW010000567.1 coordinate 8,495, forward strand.
TTTCGGAATCTCAATGTTGCCAACTGTACCAATTTTAGTGATTTTATTGCCTTCGATGATGATAACACTGTTTTCGAGCGGTTCGCCGCCGAAGCCGTCAATCATGGTGCCGCCGACCAAGGCTTTTTTGTTTTGGGCAAATAGAATCGTTGAAACAAAACTGAGGAGGATTGTTAGTTTTTTCATGAAGTGAAGTTTAGGTGTTAGAATTAACAAATTTATTTATAGTGTTTTGCAATAGAAAGGTTTTAGGGGATTTTTTGTGAATACTCAGAGATTTGTATTTTGATTTAGTGGGTTGATTATTTACCTTTGTTGGGTAATTCACCTCATAATATTACCACTTTTAATGAAACAAATCTACAAAACCACCATTGCTTGTTGCTTATTTGTATTTACGACCTTATCATCAAATGCACAGCTCTATACAATTACCACAGGCTTGCCTAATAACATTATTAGTGGTAGTGCTACGACCATCACTGGTTTGGGTGATGATAATTTTGTTGGACCATTTAATATAGGCTTTAACTTTACATTCTTTGGTAATTCTTATTCCCAATTTTACATGAGTTCTAATGGGTTCATTACTTCTGGTAGTGGAGGAGATAAAACGCAAAATACGTACTTCAGCCCCTTCGGAATTCGCGATGATGGGTGGGTTGTAAAAATTGATTCCTTAGGTAATAAAATTTGGGATAAGCAATTTGGGGGAAATATTGACGATTATCTATATGAAGGCATTAAGATAAATGATAATGAATTTATTTTGGCAAGGCAAACTAATTCAGATTTATCAAATGATATCAGCCAAGAATCGAAGGGTGGGAATGATTATTGGATTATAAAAATTGATTCTTTAGGTAATAAAATTTGGGATAGAAGATATGGAGGTAGTAACTCTGATTCTTTTAAAAAAATTGTTAAGACGCCTGATGGAGGATTTATTTTGGCAGGTTTTAGTTATTCTGGTTTAAGTGGTGATAAGAGCCAGCCTTCAATTGTTAATGGTGGTGCAGATTTATGGATAATCAAAGTAAATAGCAACGGTAATAAAGAGTGGGATAAAACTTTGGGCACCATTTCAATGGACATTCTTAATGATTTAAAAATAACAGATGATAATAATATCCTCATTTGCAGTACAGTAAATAACTCCACAAGTTATATATATAAATTAAACCAATTAGGAAATTTGATTTGGCAAAAAACTTACTTGAATTCATTTAATTTTAATAATTTATTACCTAACTCTAAAGGGATAATTATAGTTGGTTTAACAACAACTACAACTGGTATTATTTCTCCTCCTTCAAAAGGGGGATATTCAGATGGGTTTATACTTCAATTGGACTCGCTTGGTAATAAGGTTTGGGATAAAAGATTTGGTGGAAATGACTCTGACAATATAGTTCAGATTGTACCCATCAACAGAGGCTACTTAATTGCAAGCACTTCGTCATCTTCTATTAGCGAAGATAAGACACAAAACAATAGAGGTTTTTATGATTATTGGATTCTGAGATTAAATAATAACGAAGTTATTGAGCAACCTGTCACTGTTCCACAAAATAGCTCAATTAACTTAATTGCAAATAATTGTGGGGGAACTATAACATGGATAGAAGGTGTAACTGCTGAGGGTGCTATGGTAACTATATATCCAGATGAAACAAAGATTTATTCTGCAACTTGTATGTACAATAATGAATCCATTACCAGTTTAATCCAAATAACTGTTAATTCATGTAGCCAAGCGATTTCGTTAACCCAGAGCGATAATATAGTTTCAGGAACGACCAATGCCCCCGTAGTGATAAAAGCACAGGATACAATCAATGCAGTTAACAAAATCGGTAACCCACCTGCCAATGCAGTTGCTGAATATAAAGCAGGTAAATCTATTACGTTGAATACTGGATTTAAAGTTGAGATTGGTAGTGTTTTCAAAGCAAATAATAGCAATACACCTTGCAATTAAATTTTTTTCAATATTTTTTAAAATAATAAATTCATCCGAAGTCAATGAAAAAACTTTTACTTGTTTTATTTTCAATCATTTCGATTCATACATTTGCCCGTAATAAATATGTTACATTGTTTAAAGATAAGAGCAATTCTCTTTATTCGAATTCTAAATCAACTGATTTTCTTTCGACTCGCTCAATAGCCAAACGAACCAAACAAGATGTCAAAATCACTGACCGAGGTTTACCGCCAAATCCTGCTGATATCAGCAAGGTAGGAAAACTCGAAAAAATAGTTTTTAAAGATGGTTATGAAGTAGAGCCTTACTCAATTAGTGGTGTTGTAGTAAATACAATAATTCCACCCAAGCCTACTTTGATGGCTTCTACTGCGTATGTGTGTGGGCAAGGTATGCCAGTTGTATTGACAGCGAGTGGCTGTAATGGTACCGTTAATTGGTATAGAGTCAGTACGAGTAATAATTCGTGGGTTAATACACCCACGGGGACAACAGCTTCCGCATATATTTACGGCTCATCGAAATATTATATTACATGTACCGAAAGTACTTACACAAGCATTGAAAGCGATACCGTAACCGTTGATTATGCTCGGGTAATAGTTACAGCCACCGATAACTTGATTTGTAGTGGTGGTAGTGTACTATTGAGTGCCAATGTTATTCCAAATACAGGCATAGCTTCTTATCAATGGCTATTAGGTAGTTCTTCACCAATAGATGGAGCTACCCAATCTACTTATACAGCCACTACATCGGCTACATATAACCTTCAAGTTACATTTTCTAATGGTTGTGCGAGAAGTAGTAGTAATTCGGGAGGCAGAAGTCTTTCTATCCAATCATACGGAACACTTTTAACACCCGTAATAAAAGTAACCAACGAGGCATCGTCAGGTCCGGCAGTCAAGGTACTTGATAGAAGATATGGTTCTTCTGATTTCAATTCACCAAATGTATTATCACCAACATCTGATAAAGGTTATCTTATTGGAGGAGTACTTCAATCTGGTCCCGCTGGTGGAGACTTCACAGGTTCTTCAAGAGGAGCATACGATTATTGGGTCGTAAAAGTTGATTCTAACTATAATAAATTATGGGATAAGTCATTTGGTACCCCATTTACAGAAAATTTGAATGAAATCATTCAGAATACAGATAAATCTATGCTATTGATTGGGCAGTCAAGCGGAGATATTGATGAGTTAGGGGGAAAAACTGCTCCCAACAAAGGAATTTTAGACTATGCAAATTCATACTACCCATCTGATATTTGGATTGTTAAGTTGGATTCATTAGGTAATAAAATATGGGATAAAACTTACGGAGGAAATCTGGATGAGAATGGTATTAAATCAATCAAAAACCCAGATAATAGCCTTCTAATTGGAGGAAGTACTAATTCTGGGATGGATGGAGACGTTAGCCAAACAGGGAGAGGCTCTAATGATTTTTGGGTTATAAAATTAGATGCGGAAGGAAACAAATTATGGGATAAACGTTTTGGGGGTAGTTCAAGTGATGAAATAACCTCTATACTTAAAACTACAAATGGCTATCTTTTAGCAGGTACTTCAAATTCACCTCAAAGCGGAGATAAATCTCAAGGACGACTCGGAACAGAATACGAAAGTGATATTTGGATAGTCAGTATTGATGAAAATGGTAATAAACTATGGGACAAAACCTTTGGCACATCTTCAAGGGACGTTATGGGGACAATTGTCTCGGCTAATGATGGTGGATATGTATTTGTACTTGAAAGCGTTTCAACTCCGAAGTATATAATCTATAAAATAGATAATTTGGGCAATGTAGTCTGGCAAAAAGATATATTGGGTTCTACAAATTACACAGTGAAAGAAATAAAGCCTAATAATGAGGGCTACTTGGTTTTAGGTGCAGTAGCATCAGATGCAAACGAAAATGTAACAGAAAACGGCAGGGGTAGTTTAGATTATTGGCTTGTTCAGGTTGATAATAATGGTAACAAACTATGGGATAGGCGTTTTGGTGGTAGTAGTACAGATTTCCCTCGTTTTTTGTATAAAGAAAATAATAACTCTTACATAATTGGAGGATATTCGAGTTCGCCAGTATCAGGCGAGAAAACACAACCCACAAGAGGTAATTCGTCAGATTCGGATTATTGGTTAGTAAAAGTAAATACAAATCAAGAAATCACTCAACCTGCAAGTATTAATGCAGGAGAAACAATTAATTTGATTGCTAATAATTGTCCAGGAATCGTTACGTGGTCGGGTGGTATAACTACCACAGGAGCCATCGTGAAAGTATCACCAACTGTCCCGACAATGTACACAGCTACTTGTACAGCTTATGGATGCTCAACTTTATCAAATATTCAAATCGGATTAAATTGTTCAGCAAACTTTGCTACTGTTGCCAAAAATAATAATGGTAATATAATCAATAATCCGACTGCCTGTGCAGAATCTCCGAGTGTTACTTTAGAAGCAATAGGTTGTATAGGTACAATTACATGGTCTAATGGTGCAACCGGAAGCACAACATCAGTTTCTCCGTCTGTAAATACAACTTATACCGCTACTTGTAGCAATATCGGATGTACGAGTGTTACATCTTCTATTGAGGTCAAAACCTTTGAAATTCCGATAATTACAGCAAATGGAAATACAACGTTCTGCATCGGAGGTTCGGTAGTTTTAAATGCTATCGCTATCGGCACAGGATACAACTATTTATGGTTTAAAGATGGAATTTCGACAGGTATTACCACTACAACTTTTACTGCTACCACAAGTGGTGCTTATACAGTGTCTATCAGCAAAAATGGTTGCAGTGCATTGTCATTAGAGACTGTAGTTAATGTAAATACAACTATTCCATCTCCTCCAACATTTTCACAAGATACCATCTATACTTGCTTAGGAATAGCAACTACTCTTACTGCCAATGGTTGTAATGGTCTGGTTAATTGGTCAAATGGAGATACTGGGCAGTCAATATCAGTAAGTACCAACTCATCAATTAGCCTTACGGCAACTTGTACCGAAAATACTTGCATAAGTGCTGAAAGCCTTCCATTAAGGGTTTTGATAGGAACAGTGTCAATTTTAGGAGAACAAACCAGATTTACTTGTAATGATAACATATCGCTAACGGCTTCTGCTCCAGAGGGTGTTACTATGTTTGAATGGTTGAATGATGGTACCGTTCTGCCGAATCAAAATAATAGCTCAATTCAAGTAAATACATCTGGTAGTTATTCGGTCAGGGTAACTCTCCAAAATAATTGTACGCTAACATCTTCAAATGTTGTAATAAGAAATATTCAGTTAGTATCTCCTCAAATGTATAATATTATACCATCACAAGCTCTAAGTGATACTATTGTTAAATTTTGGGACAAAGCGTTTGGTGGTGCGAGTTTGGATATGCCAAAGAAAATAATAAAAACACAAGATAATAATTACCTACTCGTAGGAATAAGCTATTCGGGAATATCCGGTAATAAGAAGGTACAAACTAAAGGAGAATCTGATATTTATGTAATAAAAGTTGATAGTTTAGGTAATAAGATTTGGGAGAAATCTTTCGGAACATCATCGTATGATGAGGGTGTTGGAGCTATATTATCAAATGATGGAAATATCCTTGTTCTGGGTAATTCATATACCGCCAATGATGGAGATAAAACAGGTACATCATTAGGTGATGTTGATTATTGGCTAATAAAAATTGATAATGATGGTAATAAAATATGGGATAAAGTCTATGGCAGTAATGAGTTTGAACTGCCTATGGGAATCTTAAAAACATCAGATAACAACTATCTCTTATATGGGTCTAAAATAACTCTCAATTTTGCAAATAGCCGATATAATGTTATCAAAATTGATGAAGCTGGTTCTGTCCTCTGGAATAGAATATACACTGGAGGGAATTATGACAGATTGGGAGCTGCAACGAAGACACACGATGGGAATTATCTTATAACTGGATTTTCAACTTCGGGACAAAGTCAGGATAAATCCTCACTAAGTAATGGTTCAAGTGATTTCTGGACTTTAAAGATTGATAATGATGGTAATAAAATCTGGGATAAATCGTATGGTGGTTCAGGTAGTGATATAGCTGGGGGAATATCCGTAAATAATGATGGAACAATTATTACCTCCGGGACATCGTATTCACCAATTGGGGGTAATAAAACCATAGCACATAATGGACAAGGTGATATATGGGTTGTAAAGACAAACGAAAATGGCGATAAAATTTGGGATGTTGGATTTGGCGGAACTGGTCTCGAACTACTTAATTATCAGGATAAATCAAGTACAAATAATATTATTTTGGTAGGAAAAACATCATCGTCAATTTCAGCAGGAATTTCTGAAAGTACACACGGAGCTAATGATGGTATTATTATTGAAATTAACTCAAATACAGGTGCAAAAATTTGGGATAAACGATTTGGAGGAACAGACGATGATGAGATAGTTAGTTTTATCGAACATAATAAAAATCTATATTTCTTTGGAAGTTCTAAATCAGAGCAATATAGTAGTGATAAGACATTTCCAAATATGGGAGGGGATGATTATTGGTTAATAGGTACTAAATATGTCAGTGAGCAGGCTATCACCCCAGTAACCATTAATCCAGGACAATCAATAAATCTCGTAGCATCGAACTGTCAGGGTAATATTGTTTGGTCAAATGGTATGTCTGGTGCCAGTATTGTAGTATCGCCAGTTACTAATACAAATTACACAGCAACGTGTAGTGCTTTTGGATGCTCGACGACAAGTTCAATTCAGATAATATCATGCAACCAAGCGATTTCGTTAACTCAGAGTGATAATATAGTTACAGGGACGACTAATGCCCCTGTAGTGATAAAAGCACAAGATACAACCAATGCAATTAACAAAATCGGTAACCCACCTGCCAATGCAGTTGCTGAATATAAAGCAGGTAAATCTATTACGTTGAATGCCGGATTTAAAGTTGAGATTGGTAGTGTTTTCAAAGCAAATATTAGCAATACGCCTTGCAATTAAGTTTTTTTCAATATTTTTTTAAAAGGACATTGACAAAATGTCCTTTTTTTCGTTATTATAATAAATTCATCCAAAGCCAATGAAAAAACTACTACTTGTTTTATTTTCAATCATTTCGATTCCTACATTTGCCCAAAATAAATACTTTGTTTTGTTTAAAGACAAGGCAAATTCGCCTTATTCTATTTCGAGACCAACGGAGTTTCTTTCGGCACGTTCGATTGCAAGGCGAACCAAACAAAATATCAAAATCACCGAACGAGATTTACCGCCAAATCCAGCCTACATCAATGAAGTAAAAAAACTTGGAAAAGTTTGGTACAAAAGCCGTTGGTTCAATGGTGTTTTGGTTGAAGCAACCGAGGCAAATTTGGCTCAGATTCTAAAACTATCTTTTGTAAAAGGACTCGAAGGCAAGGGCGATTTGACCAAAGTTCGCTTGGCAGGAGATAATCAGATTTTTAACCCAAAAGATAAATTTGAAACGGTCTCGATAACCGATAACGGGCTTTCGCAGAACCAATTGGCGATGCTCGGTGCCGATAAAATGCTCGAAAAAGGTTTTCGTGGCGAAGGTATGTGGATTGGTGTTTTAGATTCAGGATTTTTGAACGCCGATAAACTCCCATTCTTCAAACACCTCTACGATGAGAAACGAATCTTAGGTACGTATGATTTTGTCTTCAACCAGACTTCGGTTTACGAAGACCACAACCACGGTACAAACGTACTCTCGTGCATGGCAGCATTTACCGATGGGCAAATCGTTGGTACAGCTCCGAAGGCTTCTTATTTACTTCTCAAAACCGAGGATGTTCGTTCAGAGACCAAACTCGAAGAAGCTAACTGGCTCTTCGGTGCCGAATACGCCGATAGTTTAGGAGTAGATGTCATAAATACGTCATTGGGTTATACCGAATTCGACAGCCAAACCCAAAACTATACTTTTAGAAATTTGGATGGTAAAACGGCAATTATTACCCGTGCGGCCGATTTTGCTGCTGCGACTGGTATGCTGATTGTCTGCTCGGCAGGAAATGAAGGCAATGGAGCGTGGCAAAAAATTGGAGCTCCTGCCGACGCCGATTCGGTTATTGCAGTTGGGGCCGTGACGGCTTCGCAAGCTAAGGCAAGTTTTAGCTCTTTTGGACCTTCTTTCGACAGACGAATCAAACCCGAATTGGCAGCTCAAGGACAAAGTACGGTGGTAGGAGCTACCAGTGGTTCAATCGGTACTTCAAACGGGACATCGTTTTCATCGCCTCTTTTGGCTGGTTTTGCAGCATCTTTTTGGCAGGCATATCCCAAATTTACTAATATGGAGATTCGTGATATTTTGATAAAATCGGGAAGTCAATACGAAAAACCCGACAGCCTTTTAGGGTATGGGATACCAAATTTTGAACGTGCCGCCAAAATCGCCGAACTATACGGAATTACGGGTGTAGAAGACGAAGCTATGAGCGAAATCAACGTTTCGCCCAATCCATTTACCGACGAAATCCAACTTTCGATTCTGCGAGAAACCAACTCTAAGCAGTTTGAAGTAAAACTTTTTGATGTGAATGGAAAAATCGTTTACCTCAATAATTTTCAAGACAAATCCATAAAAATTCCGATTCGGTTGGCTTCTGGAAGATATTTTATCAAAGTCATCGGTAGCGATTTTGTGGCAGTCAAGCGGCTGATAAAAGATTAGAATTATTGCTGATTGTAAAGGAATTATTCACTAATTCATTCATTCAATTTTATTGTGGCACCAATTCGCAAATTTTCCAGATGCAACTCATAAGTGTAATTCTGCATCTTCATTCAGAAAACTAAACAATTACATTTATGAAAAAGCTATTTTTTGTTTGCACGATTGCTCTCACAACAATCTTTTCCGCATCTTTTGCCCAGAATCTATCACAAAATACTACGTTTTTAGCTCAAAAACTCAATTCATTATCTCGTGATAAAGACGATGATGCTACATTTTCGTTTAAAGGGTGTCAGATGAATATTGACGTGAAAGACAAAGATAAAGATGACGACTTTAATTTTGGGATGACAATCTCTTGGCAATTAAAAGAAGTTAGAAAAGTGTCGTATGTCAAAACCCAAGATGGATTTTATGATTTGAAATTAGATGTACCAGCCGATAAAATTAAAATGAATTTGGGTTTTGGGAATGATAACTCGATTAATGGCTCATTCAATGTTAATGATGGCAAAAAAGACAAAAACGATAGCAATACCAGTTTTGACCTCAAAACCAAAGATGAAGCTACTGTAAAAGACATTGCATCTCGTTTTGAATCAGTGGTGAATTCTTGTAAAAATGCCAAGTAGCACGAGTTTTTAACTCGTACCAGAAGACTTTGTAGAACGAATTTTTCAACCCGTTCTACAAAGTCTTCCGAACCATTCTCAAGATAGATTCTTCATCATTGAGTTTGGGCAAATCTTCTATCGAAATCCAAGCCAAATCGTTTGATTCATCCGAAATCACGAGCGGAATCTCCCTATCGGCTTCAAATAAAAATCGAATATCATAATGGTAGTGTGCAGGTATGCCCTTGCGTTCGGGAATTAAGTGAATATCAACATCAAAAATACTTTCTGAGATAGGCTTAATGCCCTCAACACCAGTTTCTTCGAGGGCTTCTTTGAGAGCTACGTTCAATACATCGGGGTCACCGTCGCAATGCCCACCTGGTTGCAACCATTTATCGAGTTTACGATGATGAGTCAATAGTACAAATTTTCGAGATTTATCAATAATCCACGATGACCCAGTAATATGCCCAATGAGTAATTCACGTTTAAAACAATCCGAATTTTGATTGACAAATGTGATGGTTTCTTTAATCATCTGCTTTTCGTGCAGGTCAGTGGTCAAATAATCATCTAATAATTTCAAAAGTTTGGCTCTTTCCATGCTTTTCTACAACAATTTGTGCAAATTTGTAAACTGAACCTATTATTTTAGGCAGATTCGACAACAAATAACGAATTTCAATTTCACAAATCCTTTATTATTTATGAAGAAAATTACGCTTTTTATCGCAAGTGTCTTATTATCAGTCAATTTTATTTTTGCACAAGTTACACCAGCACCATCGCCAGCGGCTACGGTCTCGCAGGTGGTTGGAGTTGCCAAAGTATCGGTAGATTATTCTCGACCTGCATTGAGAGGTCGTGAGATTTTTGGTAAATTGATTCCATTCGGTAAGGTCTATCGCACTGGTGCAAATGCTTCGACCAAAATTGAGGTTTCGTCTGATATTACTATCGAAGGGCAACCATTGGCAGCAGGTAAATATGCCATTATGTCTATTCCAGAAGCGGGTGAATGGACTGTTATTTTCTCTAAGAATTTAGGTGTTGGTGAGCAAAACTACAAAGAATCTGAAGATGCTCTACGTGTAAAAGTGAAGTCGAGTGAAATTGCCTTAACAGAATCTTTTACGATTGATTTTACTGACATCAAAGATGATGCTGCCAAGATGAATATTTACTGGGAGAAAACAAAAGTAACTTTGAATATTGGTGTAAATATCGAAAAATCTATTGATGCGGCTTTGAGTCAGCAGAGTAACCAAGCATCTGGGTCGTTTCAGCAAGCGGCTGAGTATATGGTACAAAAAGGAATGGATTTAAACAAAGCATTATCGTTGGTTGATAAATCTTTGGCTTTACGTGAGACATTCCGTAATAACTGGGTAAAAGCTCAAATTTTGGATAAATTGGGTAAATCATCGGATGCTTTGGCGTTTGCTATGAAAGCTCAATCATTGGGCGGTAACGACCCAAGTTATCAATTCTTTAAAGACGGAATCGAAAAAGGAATCACCGATATGAAGGCAAAATTGCCAGTTGTAGCACCAGCAGTAGAAGCACCAACTAAAAAGAAAAGAGGTAGTTGATATTGAATAAATCCTGACGATGCTTTTAGCCACCGTCAGGATTTACTTATTATAGATTCACGACTCGTTTTCTGCCCGAATCACTGATAATCTCGGCACTTTTTACATCTTCTCCGACAATTAAATGATGAGCCGATTGTGATAGAAAGGATGACCCATAACTTATTTCTTCTTTACGAGATTTTCCGTTTTTGAGTTTCAAAATCACCGTAGATTCATTGGAGGTTAAATCTATCTTTTTGATGGGTTTTGTATATTCAAAAACTTTCAAAATGTCACGATTTTGACCCGAAATCGTCAATAATTTATTATTTGAAGTAGATATTCTAACCAGACTTTTGGCATCGCCAGATATACAATATCCGCTGTTTTGAAGCGAAGCAGGTACAAAATTACCCTTTCCATCGCCTTTGAGTAAAAGACCGTTAAAAGCATCGTGGCGACCTACCATTAATTCGGTGCCATAATCATTTCCAGTCAGGAGGGCGTCCAAATTTCCATCGTTGTCAAAATCTTGCGAAATCATCCCAAAAACAGGAGCAAATTGGGCTTCGAGGGGTAGTTCTCGTACTTCAAAATCTCCGTTTCCTTTATTTTCGATATAGCTTGTTTTCATCCAATTAGCTCTCAAAATCAAAGCATCTTTGATTTCTTCAGGTTTTAGAATCTCAATAATCGAAGCCTCTGCAAACTTGGCATAATTTTGAAAACGTTGGCGAGTTTGGATAAACTGCTTTGCCAAATCGTCTCTTGAATTATACGGATATTCTTTATAATCGCCATTGTTATTTTTATAAAAAATAGTTGGAATCGCATCGTAGAATCCATCATTATTGAAATCTTTTGCAAAAATACTGATTGGTTGCTTGTCCGAAACTCGCAGAAGTGTATTAATACCCAGATTGCCTGCGATATAATCCATATCGCCATCATTATCAAAATCGCCAGCCGAAATACTATTCCACCATCCGATTTTGGCACTTAGATTGAGATTATCAGCTTTGGTAAGTTTTCCTTTTTGATTTTTGAATAACGTTATCGGCATAAATTCACCTGCCATCATTAAGTCTATCCAACCGTCGTTGTCGTAATCTGTCCAGAGGGCATCGCAGACCAAGCCAATATTCTGGAAAGTATGAGCAATGCTAAATTTGCCACTGTCATTTCGTAAAATATAACTCGAAACAGGCTTCGGATACGCTTTTGGTTCAACTCGCCCGCCAATAAATAAATCCAAATCACCGTCTTTGTCATAATCGGTGGCTTTTACGCACGAGCCACTTTTCAAAAATTTCGGAATCGCATTGGCTTGCAGTGTGAAATTTCCTTTGCCATCATTGGTATAAAAGCGGTCTTGCAGGGCCGACGAATCAGCGTTAAATTCATAGCTACCGCTTACTATATAAAGGTCGAGGTCGTTGTCTTTATCGGCATCAAAAAGCAGAACACCCATGTCTTCGGTATTGTGGTCTTTTTCTGGTAAAAGGTCTTGTACGGCAAATTTGCCTTCGGTATTTTGAATTAAAAACTTACCCTTATATTGGTTTGAACCTCCAATAAAAATATCTTCAATTTTATCACCATTTACATCGCCAACGGCAAGAGCGGGTCCAAACTGAGAAAACTTATGTGGGATAAGTTTCTGAATATTAAAATCAATATAATCCGTTTCTTCGTGCTTGTACGGGATATTCAAAATATCAGTAATATCATTGAATATCGGTTTTACGGATTCGTTTTCAAGCTGATTTGTAGGAGGAGTAACTGCATTTTTTTCATCTACTATCAAAACCTGACTTGCATTTACATTTTTCAGAATCTGAATTTTGCCGCTTTGCCAAGTGATTTTAAGTTCGGGAATAATCTGAACTTTGCCAAGTCCTAAATGGGCAATCGGCTCAACCGATGATAAATAACCACGGTAAGGAGAATGTTCGTAATAAATCTTATTTTCTTCTGAATTGATTTCTACAATAGCCCCAATACCCATGATATTTTTCTCATTACCATTAAATTTTATACGGAGGTAATTACTGTTTTCGGTTTTAAGTTGAATCAAGTTATTTCGATAAACCGAAGCCGAATCGTTAATATTATTTACGACATAATCTAAATCTCCGTCGTTATCTAAATCGGCATAAGCAGCACCATTCGAGAAAGATGGCTCGATGATGCCCCAATCATCGGTTTTATTTTCAAACTGTGCGTTACCTTTATTTTTAAAAGCAAAATTTTTGAGTTTTATGGCAGGAATATGGTCTCTCAGTTCCATTTTGCTCATTAGGCTAAAAACTTCGTTTCGATAAGCCACAAAGTCTTGGTCGGTAATATCTCTCGGAAAACCATTTGTTACGATAATATCTCGTAGCCCATCATTATCAAAATCTACAACCATTGGAGTCCAACTCCAATCAGTTTCGGCAACACCTGCCAGTAATCCGACTTCACTAAAAACAGGGACACCAGTCTTTGGGTTCTTTCCACGGTTGAGTTGAAGTGTATTTCGAGCATACTGATATTGATACCCCCATGCTTCGTTGTTTTGGTATGTTACGTAGCTATTGGCAGGAACCATCATTTTCTTACGTTCGTTGGTTTCAGGCATCATATCGAGTGCTATGACATCTGGCAAGCCATCGTTGTTAATATCGGCAATATCATTACCCATTGCCGAGTGAGATGTATGCTTGAAATAGGTAGGTGCTTGGTCGGTAAAAGTACCGTTTTTGTTGTTTATGTAGAGTAAATCATTTGTTAGATAGTCATCTGTAACATAAACGTCTTTCCATCCATCTTGGTTAATATCACAAATATTGACACCCAAGCCATAACCTTCAACCAGAATCCCTGCTTCTTTGGTGATATTTGTAAAATTACCTTTCTCGGCAATATCATTTCTATATAATCTATCTGTGCGTTTCGATGAACCATCTTTTATTTTTTCATGATATTTATTCGGGAACATCTTATCATCCATCTCATTCACGACCAAATATAGGTCTAAATCTCCATCATTGTCATAATCAAAAAATGCGGCATTGGTTGTATGAGTAGTATCAGCAATGCCATATTCTTTGCTCATTTCTTTAAAAATGGGTACCTTATTATTATCATTTCCTTGATTTACATATAGTAAATTAGCTCTTTCATTGGCAGATTTCTTAGCCGTAGCACATACATAGATATCAAGTTTTTTATCATTGTTTATATCTACTAATGCCACCCCCGACGACCACCGTTTCATACCATCTACACCGGCTTTCTGGGTAATATCTTCAAATTTTAAATCGCCTTTATTAAGATATAATTTGTTAGGCGAAGTATTGGCTGTAAAATAAATATCGGTGAGATTATCGTTATTAAAATCGCCCAAAGCCACCCCTCCACCATTATAAATATACTCAAAAGTGAGGATATTCATGGTATCGTTCTCGGCGATTCGATTTGAGAAATTGATACCCGTTTCGTCAGAACTCAAAGAGGTAAATAGCTTATCTTTGGAGCAAGAACATAAAAACACGCAAGACGCTACAACTGAAAATAAGATATTTTTCGACATTTTTTCTTAATGATTAGGCATAAAAAAGAGATGGTAAAAATACCATCTCTTTTGTTATTTTGAAAGTTATTATTGATTAATAACCAGGGTTTTGCTTAAGAATATCAGTTCCAACTAAGTCAATCTGACCTTGTGGAATTGGCAATATAGCGTGTTTTGCTTCGTATTTAGCTGAACCATAAGCACCAGACAAGAATTTCTTCTCGTATTCTAAGAATTTATTCACTTCAGAAACATCTGTACCCCAACGAACAAGGTCATAGAAGCGGTGTCCTTCCATTGCTAATTCTAACTTACGCTCAAATCTTACAGCAGTAGCCGCTGCAGCTTTGTCTGTCCAAGGCGTGTCATAAGTAGTGATGGTATATTTAGCCGCAGGCTTGCCATCTTGCATTACAAAACCATCAGCATTTGCTGCACGCTTACGTACCATATTTACGTATTCACGAGCTTTTTCTAATGAACCAACTTCAACTTCACACTCAGCAGCCATCAACAATACATCAGCCAAACGAATAACTGTATAGTTAAGAGCCGTGTAGCCTGGTGTCCAAGAGCTGTTATCTTGCAATGAGCCTCTATCTGATTTGTAGTATGAATACTTCATTGGCGAATACGGGCCACCATTTGGCTGGTTACGAATCCAAGCTGCACCTGGGTGTGGTTGCCAGTCAAGGAATTGAATTCCACGACGACCAATTGTCCAGTCAAGGCGTGGGTCAAGATTACCTTCATCAGGAGTAAATGCCGCACTTGATAGGATACCCATGTCGGTTTTTAGCTGATTTCCACCTACGTTATATGAACCATCCAAAAGTGGTAAACCACTTGCGTCAGTACGGAATGAGTTTGCTAACTCAAAGCTTGGCTGGAAGAATCCACAACAGTTACCAGGACCATTAGGGCCAGTATTATATGGATAATTCAAATCACCTTCTGTGTTAGCGTTGTTTACCGAACCAGTGTTTGCTGCTGCTTGTACCGCAAAGATAGACTCTGGGTTATTATCGTTTGATGCTTTATATAAATCACCAAATTTAGGAACCAACGCAAATTTAACACCTCTTGAGTTTGTACCTTTAGTGATAACTTCATCAAACAAAGTTTTCGCTTGAGCGTATTTTTTCTGATACAAATAAATCTTGCCAAGATAAGCAGCCGCTGCCCATTTGTTTGCACGACCTACCGCACCCTGAGTTTCTGGGAGGTTATCGTAAGCATTTTTCATGTCAGCTTCAATCTGAGGCCACATATCTTTGTCA
The DNA here is from genome assembly GCA_030463445.1 of Euplotes aediculatus. NCBI lineage: Eukaryota > Ciliophora > Spirotrichea > Euplotida > Euplotidae > Euplotes > Euplotes aediculatus. The sequence continues at coordinate 24,262 of JAQGFW010000567.1, forward strand.
TTTTTAACAGCTTCGATACCTGCACCATAATCTAATGCTTCGTCTATAATAGGAGTCTTATCGAAGTTACGTTTCAATGAGAAATATGCGTGACCACGCATGAAACGAGCTTCTGCACCAATTCTTTTTTTGTCAGCATCTGTTACATCGGCAGCAGCTTCTGGCAATAAACGGAGTACGTTATTGGCACGGGCAACGATTTCATACAAACCACGGTAACTATCATTGATAACACCTTGAGTTGATTGATAGGTGAATGTTTGGATAGGGTTAATATCCGAGAAGTCACCTGGGTCAGTACCTTTGTTAGCATCGCCACCACGAACACTACCCCAAACCCAGTTCCATGGGTGAACCATACGAATATTGTAGCCATGTATAGCACCATAAGTTGATACCAAGGCTCCTTCGATACCTTTCTTAGACTTTAACTGGTCAACCGCAATCGAGCCAGTAGGTTTTACTTCTAAGAAGGTATCTTTACAAGAAACTGCAAAAGCAAGCACTGTGGCTGTTGCAATCGCTACTTTCTTTGAAAAATATCTTTTCATATTTTTTTAAATGTTTTTTAAATTAAATGATGTTAATGATAATTGTCGAATAACCTATTTTACAGAATGTTTATTAAAAATGTTTTATTTTTTATAAAAAAATTCAAATAAAAAAGACAACATTTATACAATTAACTTGAGTTTTTAGAATCCTAAGTTAAGACCAAATGTATAACCTCTTGTTACTGGGAAGTTACCTACATCAATACCGAACTGAGTATCTGCATTACCACCTACACCTGGGTCAAGACCTTGGTATTTTGTAAGAGTAAATAAGTTGTTTGCCGAAGCAAATAATCTTAATCTTTCGATTTTAACTTTGCTCAATACTGTCTGAGGTACTGTATAACCCAATGTTACAGTTTGCATACGTACATAAGAACCGTCTTCAACATAGAATGAGTTAGCTTGTGTATTTGTACTAAAGTTAGAAGCTGTCTCGAAGATTGGAATAGTCGCATTAGGATTTGATGGAGACCAAGAATCCTTTACACGCTCGCTGATTGCTGCCCCTTGGAATGAAGGGAAGAAATCAGTAAACCATTTAGAAGCGTTGAAGATTTTGTTTCCGAAGAATCCATTCAATTGAGATACTAAATCAAAGTTTTTGTAGCTCAATGTCAATGAAAGACCACCAGTAAACTTAGGAACTGGGCTACCCAAATAAGTACGGTCATTTACATCAATTTTACCATCTTTGTTGATGTCTTCATAACGGAAACGGCCAACACCTTTGCCGTCTTGTGCAGGTGCAGAAGCGACTTCATCAGCAGACTGGAACAAGCCCATTACTTTATAACCAAAGAATGCAGAAATTGAGCGTCCAACTTCGTTACGAATAGGGGTCAAACCACGATAACCTGGGTTTACACTTGTAAGGTATGTTACACCTGGAGCAACCTCAGTGATTTCGTTTTTCAAGATACCACCAGTAAATGTTACGTCGAAGTTCAAATCACCAGCAATTTTACCTTTTGTAGCAACTAAGATGTCAATACCTTTGTTTACCATTTTAGCAATATTTACTGCTGGTGCCGAAGCCAAACCATTTGTTGCAGGAATTGGCAATGATAATAATAAGTCTTTTGTATCTTTTTGCCAGAAATCTAAGATAACATCCAATTTACCGTTGAAGAACGTACCATCAAAACCAATGTTTTTAGTAACGGCTGTTTCCCACTTAGCATCAGGGTTACCAATACGTGTACGTGCATAACCTTCCACAACACTTGAGTTAGTACCGTTAAGGTCATAACCAGTACCACCAAGAGGCCCGATACCACCAATACCTGCTGCAAATAAACTATATTGGTTGTTAGGGTCCACTTGGTTAGAGTTACCCATTGTACCATAACCACCACGGATTTTTAAGTCATTAATCCATGTAATACCTTTCATGAATGGCTCAGATGATAAACGCCATGCTGCTGAGAAAGCAGGGAATACACCATAACGATTGTTTATACCAAATCTTGAAGAACCATCACGACGTAATACCGCTGTTGCGATATATTTATCATTGAAGATATAATTCACACGACCAAATAATGAGTAGAAGTTAACCCCTTTGAAGTAACTACTGTTTGGTGGGTTACGGTTTCCTAATGTTGAGATTGTTACGAAATCAAGGTCAGTAGAGAATGGGTTGATACCATTAGCACTCATGTTACGTCCTACACCTGTGTTCAACGCTTCTTGACCTGCAAGTACATCTACACTGTGTTTTCCAAATGTATGTTTATAATTGGCAGTATTTGTCAATACCCAGTTATAAGAGAATCCACCACCTTCGCCATATCCAAATGCTGAGTTGTTTTCAGAGTTTTCGTATTGCAAACGAGTGTAGTTCCAGTTATAGAAGTTACCATAACCACCACCTAAGCTCGAGCGGAGTGTCAAACCTTTGATTGGTTCGTATTCGAGGTAAATATTACCAAAGCCTTGAGCATTGAAACTTCTGTTATTCAATAAGCCTTCTTGGTTGGCAACAGGGTTACGTGGGTTGTTGAAGCCTTTAGCTGCTGTACCTGCGTATCCGCCAAACTCATCATATACCGGGATGATAGAAGGCATACGGAATGCTTGAAGAACGTCGTTTTCGTCATCAGCAACACCAATACCACCGTTATCACCAGTTAAGCCTAATGTTCTACGGTAAGTTACTTGAACGTTTTGACCAATTTTCAAATTTTTGAAAATATCAAATTCTGAGTTTGCTCTGAATGTATAGCGTTTAAAATCGCTCGAAAGCAAGATACCAGCTTGATTATGAGCCGAAAGCCCTACATAGAAACGGCTCTTATCACCACCACCACTAAAACCTAATGAATGATAGTTGATAGGGGCATTACGAGTGATAGCATCATACCAATCTGTGCCAGCTTTGTTTGCTCTAACAACTTGGTAGATAGCACCAGCAGCAGGGTTTACATTGTATTTTGCTTTTTCTGCAGCCAAATCAACAGTTCCAACTACACCAGAACGACCACCAACATTGATATAGTCAGGGATTACTGGAGTAGCACCTGTTCCAAACTGAGGGTGGCTAAGTGCAATACCTGAATTTTTGTATGCCTGCCATGTCCAGTCAGCAAAATCAGTTGGATTCATCATTGCTTGTCCTGGTCCTGGAGTTGTAACACCAATCATGTTATCATAACTGATTGTCAACTTTTTAGCAGCTTTTGAACCTTTTTTAGTAGTATAGACAATTACACCGTTTGCAGCTCTCGCACCATAGATAGAAGCCGCAGCTGCATCTTTAAGAACTGTTACACTCTCGATATCATTAGGATTAATGAAATCAGTAGTACCAACAGGTACACCATCTACTACATACAATGGCTCGTTACCACCGAATGAACCGAAACCACGAACACGAATCTGGCTGGTTGTACCAGGCTGACCGTTGGTAATGAGCGTTACCCCTGCAACACGACCCTGTAACTGCTGTTCTACGTTACCAGTAGGTCTTACTGTTAATTCTTTTGGTTTTACGATTGATACCGAACCCGTTGTTTCACGACGGTTATCAATTGTGTAACCAGTTACAACGACCTCGCTCAAAGCCGCTGCATCATCTTCTAATGTAATGTTGATTGTTGTTTGGTTGCCGATTGCAACCTCTTTTGCACTGTAACCGATTGAACTGATTACTAAAGTCCCACCTGAATTCGGTGCTTGAATCTTGAAATCACCATTGGCATCACTGATAGAACCAGTTTTTGTACCTTTGATTGTTACACTTGCACCTGGGATGGCTCCCCCTTGCGAATCGCTCACTTTACCACTGATTGTTCTCTGAGCAAAGGCTACTATTGTAGAAAGGAACAATAGACCGCTCAAAAACATACCCCTGATAGGGATAGAGTAGTTTTGCTTCATAGTTTTTGTTTTGGTTAAGTTAAAAAATAGAATGCTATAGAATCTTATCTAAGAAGTTAAAATTGTACTAATACGATAAATTCTATTTACATTTCGATACAATACTACGAATAGTCTAATTTTTTTCCAAAAAACTCATATTAAAAATTTTTAATATGAGTTTTTCCCTATCGAATTAATAGAAAAAAGGCTATTTGTTGTTAAAAAGGAGCAAAAAAGGAGTAGTCTTGTCATTAGGCATGATTGGTACATCGCCCATACGCATACTGAGCATGAACGAGCCAAGTAGAATATCTGTATCGCCGTCGTGGTCAATATCGCCAATATCCATGGTCATCCATTTGCCAAGGTTAGCTTTTTTGAATGTGTATGGTTTAAATTGTAGAGCAGAAGTTTGTTCTAAATAAAGAAAATTGGATGATGGAATTTTCTCATTATCTGGAAAAAATGAAGAAACTGCAATGTCATAATCTCCGTCTTTATCAAAATCAGCGGCTTTGGCTTGAAACGCACCAAAGAGTGGATAAAACCATTTTTGAGTGAAATTATTTTTACCATCATTCAGATATAAGCGTACACCGTGATAAGGTTTAAGGATTGCCGAATAATCGGCGTTATCGCCATTGGTGTATAATATATCTATATGACCATCTCTATTGAAATCTATCAATTGCATATCGGCCGAACCATAAACTGGCGGAAATCTCAGAATGACCTGCTCTTCAAATTCGCCTAATCCTTTGTTGTAGTAAATACTGATATGCTCATCGCCTTGTGCAAATAGTACTATTATATCTTTTAATCCATCTTTGTTGAAATCATAAAAAGAGATGTCGGATGCCCCCGCTTGATTTGACAGCAGACGTCGTTTCCATGAATTTTTCTTTTTTTCGTACCATGTCAACATGCCTGACTCGTAGCCGTATTCGGCAACAAATATTTCATCTTGCTTATCATTATTGAGGTCAATTCGTTTAAACTGAACAGGTCTTTTCAACTCTCGCATGATTTCTTTGCCAACCTGCAAATTTTTATTTTTATCGAATGAAGAAATAACACCAGTAGATTGTTCATTGGGGTTAAGCTCTCCCGCTCCGAGTATCTCAAAGGTTCCATTCTTAAAAACCGAAACATCCACAGGTGCCGAATATACCTGATAATGTTGCTTGATTTTTAGGTCTAAATCATATCTCATTAATTTACCATTGAGTAGCCCAATGTAGATTTCTTGATTTGTGGTATCGAATTTTGCCAGTGTAACTACGGGTGCATAGCTATTGGTGCTTACTTTTTTAGGTGTAAAAAACGTCAATTCGCCAAACTCGGTATCGGGTCTTGATAAATCTAATTTTTCGGGGGCGGTTGTTTTGTAGTAAGATATGATTTTATCCCAGTCTGATTGGTGGATTCGGGGCTGAGTAGGGTAGGTTTCTAAGCCTTCAATCAACATTTGTTCGATTTGACTGTATCCTTTGTATGGGTCATAGTTGGGAGTTTTGATGCCGAGCCTCGCCCCCATGTTTGGCAAGAGTTTATCCATCCATGTCTTTTTATCTAAAAGACTTGGGTCTGGATACGCATGGCAACTTGTACAATAGATTTCGGATAATTCTTTACCATTTTTATCGCTTGGCACAGGAGGAGTATATTCGGTTGTGGATTGTGAAGCGTTTTTACAAGAAAGAGCCAATCCAAAAATCGCCACAAATGCCAAGTAGTAAAGTTTCATTTAATTTTTGATTAGGTTAAGGTTGTACCGAATATCGAGCCTCAAAATTAAAAAAACGCATCAATAATTCGATGATTATGGATACGTTTTCTGAAAAATTAGGATTTATTGCCTTATGATTGTCGGTAGCTTTTCAGAATCCAGCCGCCGCCCACGACATCTTCTCCTTCATAAAAAACCGCCGCTTGACCCGGTGCAATGGCACTTACAGGTTCGTGGAATTTTACCTCAATTTTATCATTAATTTGGGTAATAACTGCTGGTGTACCTTCGTGTTTGTAGCGTACTTTTGTAACTGTTTCGAGATGGCGACCGTTCAAATTCTCGTATTTGAGCATATTCAGCTTGCCAACCATCATAGCATCACGTTCGAGGTCTTTGTCAATTCCCAAAACAACTTCGTTGGTTTCTTTACGGATTTCGGTTACGAATGCCGGATACCCCAAGGCGATTCCCAAACCTTTACGTTGGCCAATTGTATAAAAAGGATAACCCTCGTGTTTGCCCAAGACTTTTCCATCGGTGCTTACGAAATTTCCTCCTTTGACGCTTTCTTCGAGTCCTTCGACACGGCGTTTCAAAAATCCACGGTAATCGTTATCGGGTACAAAACAGATTTCGTAAGATTCTGATTTATTCACCAAATCAAAGAATCCACGCTCTTTGGCCATTTCACGGATTTCGGTTTTGTGGAAATTCCCCAAAGGCAATTTTGTACGAGAAAGACTCTCTTGCGAAACACCCCAAAGAACATAACTTTGGTCTTTCCAAGCATCTTTGCCTTTTGAGATTATAAAACGACTGTTTTCTTCACGGATATTGGCATAATGCCCCGTAGCTATATACTCACAACCCAATTTATCGGCACGGCGTAGTAGAGCATCCCATTTGATGTGTGTATTGCACAAAACGCAAGGATTTGGTGTACGACCTTCGAGGTATTCGCCCGTAAAATGGTCAATGACATAATCGCCGAATTCTTCTCTAATATCCAATATATAGTGCGGAAAACCCAGCCCAACGGCTATATTGCGGGCGTCGTTGATAGAATCGAGACTACAACAACCTGTTTCTTTTTTGCTTCCGCCCGACGAAGCGTAATCCCACGTTTTCATTGTCATGCCGATGACTTCGTAGCCTTCTTCGTGAAGTAGGACAGCCGCAAGCGAGCTGTCGATGCCGCCGCTCATAGCGACGAGGATGCGTCCGTGTTTGCTCATTGTATTAACTGCGTTGGTTCAAAGCCAACCGTCTAAGTGTTAGAAATATTCTGCAAAGATAACAGATTATAACAACATTATTTGAATACAGTAAGTTCTATTCTACCTTTGTACTCTCGTACTGCGAAGCACCAGTTTCGTACGTGTAAGAATATGAATGATTATGAAGCAGTAGCTTTCCTCTAAAATTTATGCTAAAAACGTTTGTTAAAATAAGCAATGTTACCAATCTTTCGGATGCTCGTTATTGTGCCGGAATGGGGGTGGATATGTTAGGGTTTGTGATGGATACCGATTCGGTCGAATACGTATCACCCGAAAAATTGAAAGAAATCAAATCGTGGCTGGCGGGTGTTCAAATCATCGGCGAAACCAATAGTTCGGATTTTGAAGAGGTCAAGTCTATGCTTGAGTCTTACGAGGTAGATTTTATTCAGATTTCTGATGCTTCGTTGATTCCGAATCTGAAAGCGATTCAGAAACCAGTAGTTTTGAAATTGGATGCTGATTCGGCGTATCTCAATCAAAACCTCGAAATATATGCCCAAGAATCTGAATTTGTTTTGCTCGAAGGCGATGATTTAAACGATGTTTTGCTCTACGAATTAAAAGAATTGACTCAAAAATACGAGATTGTTCTCGGATTCGGTGTAAATGAGGAGAATTTAAACGAAGTTTTAGAGAATCTGCCAAATTTGAAGGGGATTGCCCTAAAGGGTAGTGAGGAGATTCGCCCAGGGTACAAAAATTATGATGAATTGATGGAGATTTTGGAGGCATTAGAAATTGAATAATTGACGAGTTAAAACTCATTTCAAATGAAAAAAATACTATTTTTTTGTCTGTTTTCGGTCAATCTTTTTGCTCAGGCTTTATCGCCTAATGCTGTGATTAGCCTCCTTACGGTTTCGCCGGGTAAAGAATTGTATTCGACTTTTGGGCATAGTGCCATCCGAATCAAAGACCCACAAATCGGGCTCGATTATGTCTATAATTATGGGGCGTTTAGTTTTCAAGAAAGTAATTTTTACGTAAAATTTCTTCGTGGACAATTACCTTACACCATTTCAGGAGATGAGTTTTATAGAGAAATAGCAGGTTGGAGCTACGAAAACCGCTCAGTTACGGAGCAGATTTTGAACCTATCGCAAGCACAAAAAGAACGTATCTGGCAGTTTTTGAATACCAATGCTCTGCCCGAAAATCGTAAGTATTTGTACAAATTCTTCTATGATAATTGCTCGACTCGTTTGCGAGATGTTTTGAGCAAAAATGTAGGCGATAGTCTTCGTTTCTCTAAGACACTTCATGCCGATAGCACTTACCGCCAATGGATTGATAAATATGCCCATGAGAAAAAACCGTGGTCAGATTTTGGGATGGATATTGCCATTGGCGAGCCTTCGGATAGAATTACGGGTGCTGATGGAGCGATGTACATTCCCGATAATTTGATGATGGCCTTCGACTCTGCCAAAATCTATCGTGCGGGTACTTGGCAACCGCTCGTAATTAACAAAGCCGATATTAATTCGTTTATGTTGCAGCCTCAAAAAGTTGAGAAAGACTGGCTTACACCCAACCTCGTGTTTTGGACTTTATTTATATTAGTTGCTGCTTTGACCTACTTTCAGTTGTACAAAACCAATTTTAGTTTAATATTCGATAAGGTTTTTTTCAGTATTGCTGGTTTAGCCGGATGGATTTTTATTTTGCTTTGGTTCTTTACCGACCACGGTGTTACCGAAAATAACCTAAATGTTATTTGGGCGTATCCACTGCTGTTTCCGATTGCATTATTTTTAAGAAAAAAGAACAGCCTGCAATGGCTTTCAAAGCATTTTTTGGCGTACGGAATTATACTGGTTTTGCTTCTTTTATCGTGGAATTTCCTACCGCAAGAACTGCACCCTTCGTCAATACCATTAATTTTGGCTTTGGCTACCCGTGCTTTCTTTGTTTGGTGGCGACTTAGGCATAAATTGATTTCGTTTTGATATGTTTTTGTTTTTTGATTCTAAAAAAATAGAAATAATTTATACAATTAACGCTTTTTAGTCCCTCTCCTTCTCCAGTTGGAGAAGGAGAAAGAAAGAGGATGAGGTCAAATTCGGCAAAAAGTTTAAATACATTGCATCATAAATTTTCAAAAAAGCATTAATGAATCTTCAAGAAAGCTGTCAACAAGTTATAGAAGTTGCTCAAAAAGCAGGCGATTTTATTCAGCAAGAATCGGCTAAATTTAATCGCAGTGCAATTGAATACAAAGACGTAAACAACGTGGTCAGTTATGTTGATAAAGAAACCGAAAAACTGATTGTTGAGGGGCTACGCCAAATTTTACCCGAAGCAGGTTTTATAACCGAAGAAGGTACAGCCGAAACTTCTGATTATGAAGGACTTAACTGGATTATTGACCCGCTCGACGGTACGGCAAATTTTATTCATGGACTACCCAATTACTCAACCAGCTTGGCACTTGCCGAGGGCAAAAAGGTTTTGATTGGCGTGATTCTGAATATCTCGACCCAAGAAATGTTTTATACTTGGCGAGGCGGTGGAGCATGGAGCAACGGCAATAGAATCAGTGTTTCGCCAGTAAAGCATCTTGGCGAGAGTCTTTTGGCGACGGGTTTCCCGTATTACAAATTCGAAAATCAGGATAAATACCTCAAAATCCTCGAATCTTTGATGCAAAAAACGCACGGATTACGTCGAATGGGTTCGGCAGCTATAGACTTAGCCTACGTTGCCAAAGGTCATTTTGATGGATTCTACGAATATAACCTTAATTCGTGGGACATGGCCGCAGGAATCCTTCTGGTCGAAGAAGCAGGCGGTATTTGTAGCGACTTTGCCGGCGGAGATAATCACCTTTTTGGCGGCGATATTATATGTGGCTCGCCAGTTCATACCGAATTATTAGACGAAATCAAAAAAGTCTGGTTTGCATAGAACTCATACATTTTGTTGGCGAATCCCTCCCTCTCCATCGGGAGAGGGAAGGAAAGGGTGACCCACGTTGGGTGAGGTTCTTTCGTTAATATATCTTAAAAATACACCAGTGTTCTGTTAGATTTCGTTAATTTTGCACTAAAATTATCGTAAATGATAAAATAAAATTAAGACGATGTGTGATGGTTAAATTAACGAATCATTCGCTGATTTATTCATTCACTAATTCACTCATTTTTTATATACGCTGGTGCAAAAATTCAAATATTTTACATATTTTTTCTTTATTCTCTCGTATTGTGCTTTTTCGCAAAAGCCACTCAATCCGCCTATAAACACTGGCCCCAAAACCAAAATTGAGCTATTGAGTGCCGATAGTTTAGTCGGAACCAATCAGGCCGGAATCACCCTTTACCAATTCTTCGGAAATGTAGCTTTTAAGCACAAAGGAGCAATTCTGTATTGCCAACAAGCCATTCAGAACCTAACAACTAATACAGTTGATGCCTACGGAAAAGTGAAAATCGTCCAAGGTGATACGCTGACCGTTACGGGCGATACATTGTATTACGATGGTAATATCCGATTTGCAAAAGTTTTGGGTAAAGTCGTAACGCTTAAAGACAAAAAAGTTACACTAAAAACCAGACGGGTCGAATACGACATGGCTCGTAGCAATGCTTATTATCCTGTTCCGGGCGAGATTATTGATGAAGACAAAACCCTCACGAGTAATCGAGGATTCTACAATACTAAACTAAAAATATTCAATTACAAAGAAAACGTTGTCATCAAACATCCAAAATACACCATCAAAACCGATAGTTTGGAGTACAACGCCAATAGCAAATTAGCGGTCTTCAAGACCATGACCAGAATTGAAGGTAAAGACAACGAGATGATTGCGGCAAATAGCGGTACTTACAATACCCAAACCCAACAATCTAATTTTAAGGGGCGTTCGAGTGTTATCAATAACGATTATACATTGGTAGGAGATACCTTAAACTTTGATAACCAAACCGAATCTGGCACGGCGAGAGGAAACGTAGAGTTTATCTCGTATAAAGACAAAGTTATCTTGAATGGCGATAGGATGATTCGAGATGGTGCGGTTGGTTACATGCAGGTAATTGGCAATGCTTTGATGCGGAATTTTCAAGAAAAAGACACACTTTTTGTGCGTGCCGAGCATTTTTATGCTTACGAAGACATAGATTCTACCCAAAAAGCAAAAACTGATACGGTCAAAAAAGAGCGTAAAATGAAAAAACTCATTGCCGATGGCAAGGTTAAAGTTTTTAGGTTTGATATGCAAAGTCTTTGCGATTCGCTGTATTATAATCTCAAAGATTCTTCGATTCATTTCTTTAAATCACCGATTTTATGGACAAAAAATAATCAATTAGAAGCAGATTCTATTTGGTTGACCATGAAAAACAATAAGATTGACCGTATGTATTTGCGAGTAAAAAGTTTCGTGGTTTCACAGGATACTTCAATGAATTTTAATCAGATAAAAGGTCGGAAAATTACGGCAGTTTTTAACCAATCAACAAGCCTCGAAAACGTGATAGTGGAAGGCAACGGCGAGAGTGTTTATTACGCACTCGATGATAAAAACCGCTTGATTGGAGTCAATAGAGTAGATTGCGGAAAAATGAATCTGAAATTTGTCGAAAATAAAGTCAACAGAATTGCATTTGTGGGTAAACCAGACGCCCGATTGGTACCTCCAAAAGAAATTACTAACGAAGAAGTAAAACTGGATGGTTTTGAGTGGAAAATGAATAAAAAACCAACAAAAGAAGAGGTGATTGGCTCGAAAATTGCTATAAATAAGGCAGAGAAAGAATAATTTTTACAAAAAATATTGACATTACGCAACCAAAATACTGTAATATTCGTAGATATAATCAAAATCAATAAAGTTTTTTGGATATAAATGCAACCTTTTAATAAAAAAAGTAGTCTTAACTATAAAAATAAATTAAATTGTTGCTAAACTTTATTAGTTTTGTAATATCCAATAGTATATACGTGCAAGATAGATTAAAAATGATTAAAATTAAGTATGATAAAAAATTTACAAATATATTTGTTTGTTGGACTACTAATAACCTCGGTAGGAGCATTTGCCCAGATAGAAAAGGGCAAATCTCGATTAGGTATTGGTAAGACTCCAACAACCACCAAGCCCACCAGCCAGCCGATACAACGTTATCAGTTTTCAAAGACTTTGTCTGCATCGTCGGTGAAGTTGGATAGACCAGCTTTTGTAGGTCAATATTTTCGGGATGCTCTGCTTGGTACACCAGTGAAAACCACGAACTCTACGAAGAAAACGAATAGTGATGTTCCTGTAGTATTGGTATCGCAAGAAAAAAGTGTGGCTTCGACCGAAGTACCCAACCACGACAAATTGTATTTAAGTGATAAATTGACGGTTTCTAATATTTATCCAAACCCTGCAAACGAGGTAGCTTGGATTGATTATTCGATTTCGGGTAATGTCAATTCGGCGAGTTTGTCATTCTATAATTTATTAGGTTCAGAGATTGCTTCATTCGATTTAGATAAGTCAGAACGCAAATTAAGAGTTTCGACAGCCAATTGGGAGTCGGGCGTTTATTTTTACCAACTCAATGTAGATGGTAAAAAATTGGTAACAAAGAAACTTTTGGTTAGACATAATTAAGTTATAAGTTCAAGAGTTTTGAGTTTTCAAAGTTGATTATTTCAGAAATAAGCATCAGTTTTTATAAAAAATAATATTTATGCTACTCATTTCGTTCTGAAAGAGTAGCATTTTTATTATCTTTGCACCCATGTTTTCAAAAAAGGTACATATTGGATTATTTTTAGTCGGCATTTTAATGCTTTCGGCGTGTTCGAGTAAGTTTATGAAACTTCAGAAAAACGGGACAACCGAAGACAAATACAAAGCCGCAATGGATTATTACAAAAAAGCAGATTATTACCGTTCGGGGTTGCTTTTTGAAGAGATTATACCTTTGTTGAAAGGCGTAGATTCTACTGCCGAATATGCTCAGTTTTATAATGCGTATTGCCAGTATTACCAGAGACAATACCAGATGAGTTCGTATTTGTTCAAGACGTTTTATTCGACTTATGCAAATAGCCCTTTGGCAGATGAAGCATATTATATGTCGGCTTTTTCGATGTATAAAGATGCCCCAAATTATAACCTTGACCAAGCGAGCACACTCACGGCAATTGAAGCTTTACAAACATATATCAATACGTTTCCGGATAGTAAGTATGCTGAAGAATGTAACAAAAATCTGAAGGATTTACGCCATCGTTTAGAGCAAAAGGCTTATGAAAAGGCCAAACTATACTACAAAACCAGTGGTGTAACGATAATGAATCTTAAAGCGGCGGTTGTTACTATTCAGAATTTTGAACGAGACTTCCCAGACTCCGAATATATCGAAGAATTGGCATATCTTAAAGTACAAGCTCAGTATGAATTGGCACAGGTTTCGCTCGAAGATAAACAGAAAGAACGCTACGGAGATGTAGTAAAATTTTATGAGAAACTGGTAGATGGTTATCCGAAAAGTAAATATTTAAAGCAAGCCGAGAAATCTTATGATGGAGCCAATAAGGCACTCGAAAAAATAGCGAAGGCCGAATTAGAAGCCAAAGCACTCAAAGAGAAAGAGAAAACAGCTGCAAAAGAGGCTGAAAAATTGGGTAAAAATTAATCGCTGATTTCGCAGATTTTTGATTCATTAGAATGATTTTTGAAAGAAATATTCATTCGCTAATTTACAATTTACTAATTAACGATATTTTACATTAGATATAAATTTTTAGAATTATGGCAGCAAGTCCTTCGATTATAACAAGAGATGTTGACAAACTCGCAGCAAAAACAGGTAATGTTTACCAATCGGTTTTTGTGGTTTCTCAACGTGCAAAACAAATTGCGGTTAAAACTAAAGAAGAATTGACTCAAAAATTAGCTGAGTTTGCATCGAATATTGATAACCTCGAAGAAATTTTTGAAAACCGCGAGCAAATCGAAATCTCTAAATTCTATGAGCGTCAGCCTAAGCCGACTGCATTGGCAATGGAAGAATTCATCGAAGATAAAGTAGAGTTTCGTATGCGTGACGAAGAATAAGATTCAAAATCTTTTCTATACTAATAATCCCGAATCTATATACAGGTTCGGGATTTTGTTTTGATTATTTTGCTCCATCAAAAGCGATTCCAAAAGTCCACCTAAAATCGTTGTTTTTACGACCTGGAACAACCAAACTTTCATAAGAATTCTCGAATACTGAACGCAAACTTATATGCGTAGTTAGCTGGTATTTGAGTGTTAGATTGCCATTCCATCTGATATTTTTCTTTTCAGAGATTGATGGTTGAAAAAACACAATATGAGATATAGTAAATTTCTTATCGGCAAATGTATATTCGCCCAATAAACGGGTTGAGTTACGCCAAAGCCTTCTGTCATTAAGTTCTTGAAAATCAGTATCTTCGTAGAGTACTACATTCGTGACTGATATATAAGAATTTGGTTTTTGGAGCAGTTTTATGCCGATACCTCCTGCACCAATCCACCTAAAATTTATACTTCGTAGATTACTTTTTTCGTAAGAGCCAAAAGCCAGATAATAGAGTTTTCGTTCGTGTAATAAACTTGCACGCAGGTCGGTAAAGAATTCTCGTTCGTTCAATAGGCTATTTTGTTTGCCGTAAATAAAAGACGGACTCGATGAGAACCGAAATGATTTGTGCAAATCCCAATCGAAATTTGATGTCAATCTAAACAAAAAACGATTCACGTTACCCGATGTTAGGTTTCCATCAGCCCCAACTCGGTACTTAAAAATATTGAGTTCGGTTTCGTCTTCCTCCTGTTCTTCTTCTTCCTCTTCACCTTCTTCGCTCTCATCTTCTTTATTAGAGGTAGAGTTGGTTGGTATTTGGGTATCGGGTTTTAGGGTATCGGGTTCGGCGGTTTGGGCATTTGTATTGAGGATGATAAATGAAAATAGTAGTAATAGGAGAGGTAGTTTCATATTTTGGGGCTGTTTTAAAGATGCAATATAAATAAAAAATCCCCCGAATTGCGAAGCTTTGAGTGATTCGATATCGTAATCACCTCTTAAATTCTACATTTTTCGATAGATTTTACGCCTTTATACGAAAGAGCCATCACACCTTTTATTAAATCAGCAAAGCGTTCGTCTTTGGTGAGTCCTTTTTTGTATCGTCCGTAAATCTGCTGGATAACTACCGAATTTTTGAATAATCCGAAAATATAAAAGTACAGTATATTGGATACATCTCGTCCACTACGGGCGACGTATCTATCGGCAAATTCTTGACGAGTGAGGTTTCCTGCAAGCCAAGTGAGATTAAATCCTTTCTCAAAAGGACCATCATTTGCCTCGGCCCAGTAGGATAGGGTTGTTCCTAAATCCATCATTGGGTCACCTACGGTAGTCATTTCCCAGTCGAGCAAGGCTTTGATTGATAGCGTTTGCGGGTCAAGTACTACGTTATCGTATTTGTAATCGTTATGAATCAGTGTGGGTTTACCTTCGGCTGGTAGGTTTGTTTTAAGCCAGTTCGCCAAATCGTCCATTGCTTTGATTTCATCGGTTTGCGAAGCTAAATATCGTTTATGCCAGCCCTCAACTTGTCGTTGGATATAGCCTTCGGGTTTACCGATATTGATAAGACCAGTCGCTTCGATATCAATGGCGTGTAAATCAGCAAGGTTATCGCAAAGTGCCTCCGAGAGTGATTTCATTTGTTCGACCGAAACGGTATTCATCAATTTTGGAGCATGAAAAGCCCTCAGAATAATGCCCTGAACCCGCTCCATGATGTAAAACGGACACCCAATAATGGATTCGTCTTCGGTGAAAATTATCGGATTTGGGATTTTATCGAAACCTATGCCCTTGAGTGCCGAAAGTATCTTGTATTCACGACCCATATCATGCCCTCCTTTGATATCTTTTGCTCCAAAAGGTGGGCGGCGAAGCACGTATTCGGCAGAAGTACTTTTGAGAAAATAAGTGAGATTAGAATACCCACTCGGAAATTGTGAAATCTCTACAATCGGCTCAAAATCAGCGATTTGGGATTGTAGAAAGGTGTTCAGTTGATTAATATCTAATTCTTCGCCTTGGCGGACGCTGGTAGGCGAATCGAGTTTTATTTCGGTCATTTTTGAATGAAAATTTCTTTTGAATCTACCTCAAAACCATTCAGTAATTTCGATTTGGCAACTCCTTCTTCGGCAACATAGCTGAACAATTCGTACTTATTATTGAGTAATTCAAAAACTTCGATAACTTGATTGGCGGGGTCGATAATCCAGTATTCTTGAACACCAAACCGCTCATAAAGGTCTTTTTTACGAACTTGGTCATCATAAAACGAACGTGGCGAAATGATTTCTACAATAAGCTCGGGCGTACCAAAGAACCCTTGCTTACCCATATTCTTCATATTTTCGTTTGAGATATAAAGAATATCGGGTTGTGTTACATTCTTTTTATCGAAAATAACATCAAAAGGTGCATCAAATACACGACCTGATTTACTTTTTCTACAATAATTTCTCAGTAGAAACTCTAATTCTCCTGAAATATGTTGGTGTTCAAAATTAGGTGCTGGACTCATCGTATTATCAATTAATTCTCCATCGAAAAGCTCATACGGAGTCTCGGCTGGTAGTTCATCTACCATCCTTTGGTATGTCCAAGTTTCGACGAGTGTTGTAGTAGGCATAGCGTTTTTTTAGCTAATTTACTTATTTTCTCCTTACATCCAATCCATAATTTTTCAAAATACTGCGTGCCAATGCTGATTTATGAACTTCGTCAGCTCCGTCGTAGATACGTGCGGCACGCTCGTGCGAATACCAAAACGAAAGCAAAACATCGCTTGTCATACCCAAACCTCCATGAGTTTGGATGGCTCGGTCAATAACCCGGAGCATCATATTTGCCGTAAAGAATTTAATCATCGAAATTTCATCTCGGACTGCAGCGGCTCCTAACTCGTCGATGTGTTGTGCTGTTCGTAAAACCAAGAGCCTTGCGGCATCAATCTCGGCACGGCTCTCGGCAATAAATCCCTGAATAAACTGCATATCGCCCAATGATTTGCCTTCGTCGAGTTCACGAGAGACCGCATAACGGCACATTAAATCGAAACTACGCTCAGCGATTCCGATAAATCGCATGCAATGGTGGATTCTACCGGGTCCGAGGCGTTCTTGTGCCAATAAAAAACCAGTGCCTTCGCCACCGATGAGGTTAGATTGCGGAACTCGCACGTTTTCGTAGAGCATTTCGGCGTGACTTGCCCAACTATCGCCAGCATGACCCATAATCGGAATATTTCTTACTAATTTTACGCCTTCGGTATCCATTGGTACCAAAATTTGGCTGGCTCTTTTGTGTGGAGCGGCATCTGGATTCGTAACTGCCATAACGACCGCAAAAGCAGCCCCATCGGCCGACGAAGTAAACCATTTATGTCCGTTAATTACATAATCATCGACATCTTTTACAGCAGTTGTACCCATTCGGGTTGGATTTGAGCCGGCAAATTCGGGTTCGGTCATGCTAAAACAACTCCTGATTTCGCCATCCATCAGAGGTTTGAGGTATTTCTCTTTGAGGTGTTTTGGAGCGTATTTGTGCATCAATTCCGTATTTCCTATGTCAGGAGCTTGGGTATTGAATACAAAATGTCCAAAAGGAGAAGATGCCAAAACTTCGGAGATTTGACCAAATTCGCAAAGGGTTAGTCCCAATCCACCGTCTTCTTCGGGTAGATGCAAGCCCCACAAACCAGCTTTTTTGACTAATGCCCTTTTTTGTTGCAGAATTGGTTCTACGTGCGAAAAATTATGAGTCAGGTTTTCGGTTGTTTCGAGCGGATAGAGTTCGGTCTCGACAAACTCTTTGATTTTAGGTAAAAGATTTCTTAGTTTTTCGGTGATGAACAAGGTTTCCATTAGATGGTTTTATTGCTGGTTTTGAAGTATTTTTCTGATTATGATTGCTAAATTGGGAACATAATTTAGTGCAGTTTCATAGATGATTTGGTTGTCAATATCCCAGTAAGTATGTATTAATTTGTCTCTGATACCAGCCCAGTTTCGCCAAGGAATTTCGGGATATTTGGACGTTTCTTCGGATGGAATTTTCTTTACAGATTCGCCGATTACTTCTAAAGACCTAATCAGGGCATATTGTAAGATTTTATTATGCTGAAATTCGTCAAAAGAATGATTATTCACAATTTCTTGCGATTCATCACAGTAGTTGATAATATCATTTAGAAAATCTCGAATATCTCTTTTCATAGATACACAACTTCTTTCAGAATTTGTTGCCCAATGTAAGGTTTGAGATTTGCGGGGGTAACTACATCAATTTTCTTATTAAAAATATCCTGTAAATAATTTTCTAAATTCATGATATTGAATAAATCTACTTTTTGGTCAAATTCAACCAAGAAATCAATATCGCTTTCGGTATTTGATTCGTTTCTGACAACTGACCCAAAAAGACCAATTCGAGCCACATGAAACTGGGTTTTCAATTCATCTTTTTTGAGGTTAATGGTCTTTTTTATTTGCGAAGTATCCATGATTATTTTCTGAATTTTACGCAATATGATAAAATTTTGCGGCATTTTCGCCAAAAATCTTGGCTTTTTCGGTACTTGAAAGTTTATCGAAGTATGATTCTACGATACCCAATTGCTCTTCGTATTGGGCCGCAACCAAGCAAACTGGCCAGTCGGAGCCGTACATGATTCGGTCGGGACCAAAACATTCAAAAACAATATCGAGATAAATATAAAAATCTTCTTTTTTCCAATTTTGCCAATCTGCTTCTGTTACCATTCCCGAAATCTTACACATCACGTGCGGGAACTCCGAAAGTTTTTGCATATAGTTTGCCCATCGTACAATCTCCTTATCTTTGATGTAGGGCTTTGCTATATGGTCTATAACAAATTGATTATCAAGGCATTGGCGAATTAAATGAACGGCATCTTTCATTTGAGTTGGATAAATCAGAATATCATAAGTGTAATTGTGTGGGGCTAATTGTTGAATGCCTTTGATGAATTGCTCATCACGCATAAATCCGACTGGCTCGCCCTGAACAATGTGTCTGAAACCCTTAATTAATTTGAATTGTCGGTAAAATTCGAGGCGTTCGCCAAGATTATCGGATTTGAAATCAACCCAACCTACGATTCCTTTAATGAAATCGTATAATTCGGCAAATTTCAAAAAATACTCATTTTCGGCCTCGGTTTGATTGACTTGTACCAAAACACAACCATCGAAGTTATGTTTTTGCAGGATTGGTTCTAAATCAGACGGAAGAAAATCTCGTTGGATTGCCTTCATTGAATCGTCAATCCATGCGTAATCGGTTGCATTATAATGCCAAAAATGCTGATGTGAGTCAATCCTCATAGCCTTATTATTTTAGGTGAATAATTTGTAGGCAATATAAGAATATCATTCAAATCACGAACTTAGATTAGATAATATTTAGATAAAATGTTGAATAAAGAAGAATAAAATGTTTA
>JAQGFW010000592.1:0-11664 GCA_030463445.1 Euplotes aediculatus
ATTTACAACAGAATTTTGGGATTGTTTATTTAAATTCCAATTTCTGCGAATTAATTTTAGAAATCAGGAAGGGAGGAATTATTTCACCCTCGAATTCTCTTTATTGCCGATCGAATAAAACGTATGGTCTGACGTTGCTGATTTAAACAACGCGTTGTTGTAAAGCGTGGCTGTATTCCTCCTCATCGAGTACTTAAAGTACTGATCAATATTCGGAACAAGTGATATCGTAGAGTAGTCTTCGAGAAATATTTTTACTGGGTTATTGTAGTCATTAAAGTCAAAATAAGTATTAATCGCTGCTATATTTACTGTATTTTGTGTAATTGCTTTTGCGATCTCATCATCTGCTAAATTTAATAAATATATAAATTAATTTTATTTTTACAGTTTTGATTAACTCATTGGTAATTGGCATTGAATCAGAAGACAAATAATTATTAAATTTTATGTAAATGGAGGACATCTTGAAGAGGATCATCAGCTGGAGATCTGTGATGAGAAGATTATAAGAGAATAAAAGAGAAAGGAAGAGTGGGTTAGGGCAAGCTGGTGTATCAGGAATAATTTTAGGAATCAATGGGGGTTTTAATCAGGGACGAAGAGGAAAACTCTTGACTTGCCAATGTTCTCTACTTGACTAATAGTTATATAGGTCTAATATGTCCTCTTGTGTTATGAGAACGATTTCCGCTGTTGACAGCCCAATCGTCCTCGATCTCCCAGCTGATGATTTACTCAATTTCTAATTATGAATAAAAATTATTAAAATTTAAATATATTAAGAGAAATAAACTATAGTACTTTTTAAATTTTAGATTCATTTAATATTTAATGTAATTAAAAATTCAATGCTATAAAAGAAAATAAATGATTTATATTCATATAATAAGTTTATTGATATAAATTAATCATTACATTTTCAATTTGATCCTGTTCATTTTTTAAATCGTATCTGAAGCACAGTGTAATGGTCTGAAATTAAATTTCCAGAAATATAGTAATTTTTATTAACTGGGCAAATGTAGGTGTCCAACCCAACTCTTTGATATAACTCTGAATCAACAAATGGAAAGGTTTTTCCTCATAATTCGTAACCAAGAGGAATCGTATTACTTACATAACCTATATAAATTATATATGTCAATAAAATTATCCTATTTTTAAAATCTAAAAGAAAAATAAATCAACTTTAATTATATTTTGAAATTGAACTTGTTAAAAAAATGTTTAATTGTAATGCCTCAAATTAATTTTAAAAATGAATTTGAATAAATTTATTTTCTAATGCTTACTTTTCGAAGTTTGATTAGCCAAGAATTTCATGTATTTGAGACTTGAAAAACTTAGAACAAAGTCAAACTTTCATTTAGAAAAATCGATATATTTCAAGCCATATATTATTAAAAGATGCATAAACAGTGTTTAAAATTTTTTAATGACGATACATACTAACTTTTAGGCTTGAAATATCGATTTGTCTAAATGAAAGTTTGACTTTGTTCTAAGTTTTTCAAGTCTCAAATACATGAAATTCTTGGCTAATCAAACTTCGAAAAGTAAGCATTAGAAAATATATTTATTCAAATTCATTTTTTAAATTAATTCGAGGCATTATAATTAAACATTTTTAAACAAGTTCAATTCCAATTTCAAATTATAATAAAATCTGATTATTAGTCTTTATTAATGATGACTGCAAAGATTTTTTTCATTGGTTTTATATAAATAATAAATCAAAATAATTTTTTTTAAATAAATAACTTTTGCTTAGAAATGTGTTCATATTTGATAAAGAATGTAAATTTAACCTTTCTGAGTATTTGCTCTGGTATATTCAACCTGATTGAACTCAAATGTAAAATATGAGGAATCAAATATTAAATTTGGATCAGGTCCCTGCAACTTAATTGCATACGCAAATGTACTTTCGCCAATGTAATGCTTTGTTGTGTCAGTTCTCAAGTCAATAATCTGCTTTGAAATGTTTTTGGTTGAATTAGTTTCTTTGAATTATACTCACAATCATCCAAATCATAATTGCGAAGCTAGTAAGCTTTATTGTGAGTGTTGCGAGTCCTCCAATTACAGTTTTGAAAGAACTTTGTCCCTCGAAGCATAGCTTTACTTCAGCTCCGAACATATCACTGCTAATAATTGATTTTTTAGAATAATCCATGCAGGATCTTAAAAATGAAGTGACGAGGCGCATATTTAAAAATAAATTATTTATTTTATTATAAAATACTAAAACTTATAATGATCATTTATTTCTATATTTATCCTCTAGCTATCTCAATTATATATAAACATTAAATTTTACAATTACTTATTTTGATTGCCAAAGTGCTTTCATAAAATAATAAAGTCAAATTTAATATCTCAAGGTTCATCCATATTTATATTCAAAGAGATCTTTATCTGAGCTTATAATAAAACAGTTATAAGTTTTTAAATGAGAAATCACAGCTGATATTATATATTTTATAAAAATACTATTATTATTTTGAATTTACTATCTCTCCAACAAATATTTATTATTACTCTATTCAATTGAATAAAGTAAATAAGATGAAATCATCAATCAGCTTATTTTAAATCAAAGTCTTGAATGCTAATTCGAGATAATCTGATATTTGGTCATAAAGCTGAGTAAAATAACTCGCTATCTCATTTTTACTGAAACTCTTGATCCCTGTATATACGGAGTCAAACCCTTCAATTGATCTTAGCTTGATAGTTTTGCCTAAACTTGATCTGTTTATCCTCCTTTTTAGTGTATTGAATGCAAGTTCTACTGCGGCAAGTTGAGGACTGTAGACAAGGATAAATAGGTAGTCGATATTAGAGTTTTTCATAATTAAAAGAGCATCTTTGGAGCGGTGAGATGAGCAGTTATCTAATAATCATAATACTCTTTTACCCAAAATTGTTGCTTGCTTCGACATCCAAACCTCGAAGTAACTAAGAAACTGGGTAAAAATATCACTATTGACGTAATTCTGAATTATTGTTCAAAAGTATAATCCGTTTGACAGTATTCAAAGGATTAAAGAAATTGATCCTTGGTAGGGAAGAGTATTGAGCTCTAATTCTTGACCTTTTCTTCCCCATGAGTAGCTCAGTCCATTCTTATAAGTAATAGTTCATTCGTCTACACTAGCCAATACCACATTTTCGCTCAATTACTTCGACAGCTTTATTCAAAATAGCGTTCTGACAAGTTTCAATCTCTCTAAGTCAACACTTGAGGCTCTGTGGCTTCACTTATTTGAAAGATAGATGTAGTTCCTCCTTCATTATTTTCATTAGTTTTCATACAGGTATTGAAATATGGTGCTCTATTAGTAAGGAAGATTGCACATCCTTAATACTTATTGGGGTTTTAGTGATTTTCACTAGTTTATCAACTTCACTTTTGATAAAATCCATGTCGAATAATTTGTAGTTATACTTATTTTGGTCGATTCTGCGATTTATGTTGCACATTCTTGTGCCTCTAATGCTGTATAGTCAGCCTTTGCTGATGCAAAACTTAGAGCTTAGCTCTACTATTGAAAAGATATTTGAGTCAATTAAATTTTTCAAGAACCTTATCTGTACTGGATTCAATCTTTCATGAGCAACACGCTTGATTAGACTTTGCTCAACGTCATATTTAGGCTGTTTTAGAAAGTACCCAGGCTTGCTTTCTTTTTGATCCTGGATCGTCATTTCGCTTGTTATCTGATTGCCTTCTCTTTGCTGTTTTTCTCCTTGACACAGAAGTTCTGACTTTATTGTATCGATAATTTGCAAGTTGTTCAATCCTTCGACAGTTTTTCTCACATCAAATAACAGAGGCATGCTTGAAGTTGGCAGGTTCTTTTTGCTTTCCTCCTGCTCTTTTCCCTTCGTGTTGATATGGATCATGTAGCTAAAATCTAAATGAACAAGATGCTGCTGGCCGTCAAATGAAATAATCTTTGCCTTATAGTATCTGAGTTCACTACCACTTCGCTTCGCTGCTTCTTTCTTTCTCCTCTTGCTCGCTGGCCCTCGCCTGGCCTCCATGTTGATAAAAATAAATAATTTAATAATTATTTTATTAATTTATTAGGCCTACGTATATTTCTAAATTCGGTGTTTATAAATATAGATTTATATTTCTGGATTCCCCAGTTATAAATGCAAAATCTATTAAAAATTTATTAACAACCATGTATTTTTAAGTAATACTTTTTCGTCAGAAATGCTAAAGCAAATTAAACTACATAAATCTCAGCTAATTATTCATAAATATTATTAAAAAGATAAAATGGACGAGTTCGAGTACATCGATACAAAAGAAGTTGGGATGCGTGCACGCTCCAAAAAGGAGATGTACGACCTACTGTGCTCTCCATCTGGAATTTACCTCCCACCTCTGGCCGACTGCCACCACAAGTTTATCTACCAGTTGTGTTAGTTGGAGATAAAAAGGTTTGTCACATTGTGCATTGAGATTCTTTAGTTTGTCAAGTGCAAGGACGTCCACGTCGTCAGAGTTCCTCACCTCAAGACCCTGACTATGAAGGAAATCCAAGCATTTGCAAAGAGTCAACTCGAGATCGCTGACTACCCTCCAGACTATGATTATTCGAAGAACCCGAACCGAGAGTGGTATTGAAATCTCCGTAAGCATCGGCCATGTATCATTAATCAAGTTTTAGTTTACACACTAAAGCCAGTCGAGTTCGAGGCATTTATCCAAAAGGCTCAGAAGGAAAGAGAGATATATGTAATTAATAAAAAGGAGCTCAGAGTCAAAGTCGTTCCCGAGATAGCTCGTATAATAAGGACTTCCAAGCACTACTCGAGTAAGGAGTCAAATTAGTCAACCTTTAAATAGCAACATCTGGAAGATCACATATGCTTCTCACAAGAAGAAAAAGGAGACGAGAGGAAATGGTAGTCGATGAGCAGCTTGTGAAAAGTAAAGAGCAAAAGAAAGAGATAGATGAACTGGGTCATCAAATAATGAACCTGAAGCAAAAACTTGAAGAATACAGGTATGTCCATGAAGAAAACAAAAATTTAAATTCAAAAATGGCAAAGCTGCTCAACATTGGAGTTGTCGACAACGAAGGAAACTATATTCAGTAAAACTGTGGCGTTCAATTTACCTTGAGTTTTCGCATCCTGAACTGCTGAAGATTCTTTTAAAACGTTTTCTTTTGCCTTCTCAATTTCTTTATTTTGTAATCTTATTTAAAGGAACGACGAGATAAATATTACTTTTAGATAACAGTAGTTATAAAATTTTATTAAAGCAGAATTAATTATGAATTGTGAATACCCTCTTCATACTTGCACAGAATAGGCTCTTTGATTGACTTTGACGTAGCCAAGCTGTCTTCACAGTCTTTAATAATTGATATGGGGTCTAGCTGAGGTCCTTGTGCATTTTCAGCTTCAGTATATTCTCTTTTTGTCTTGAACTGCATCATCGCATCTGAAATAAAAGACTTGGGCTTAGCTCTCGCCGACTCCATTTATGAGCTTTGTATGATAATCTTTCAGAGCTTTTTCTTGAAGTTTGAGTTTGATCCCAGCTTCAGTAATACTACGTTACATCAGACAATAACAAAAATACACAAATTGTATATTACCGTCGACGACTTGCATTCACCTTCTCTTTGTTATTCTAGATGAATATCTGTACACCTTCATTTTTATTTAAATGAGTTATATATTCGTTTGATGATTCATTTCGATAATAAATACATCAGACCACTTATAAACTACTTTATGTATACTAATAATTAGTTTTAGATTAGCTACAGACATTAAATATAAAGATATTATCAAGATTAAATATCGATTAGCAATATATTTGATTTAGTCAATTCAACTACTAAAAAGTTAATTAAACATATTTTCGCAATTCTACCATTGATTATATTGTATTTATTGATAATTATTAAGAGATATTTTAAATAAAATATATTAATTTTGATTTGAATTCTAATAATATTATATAATTTTAAATATATAACTGAAAAGAATAATATATTAATTTATTTTAGTTATTAAGCTTGCAATTAAATATTTGATTTTAATACTATTAAAAATATTCAATCTGAATTGTAAATTTAAACTTACAATATGCTTTAATATTTATTAAATATATTAATATTGAAGACAATAAATAATAATTTATTATTGAAATAATAATATAGTCAAAGTATATTTTTAATGAAATTTTAAACAAGTGCAAAAAACAATGATTCACTTTCTAAAAAATTAAATCAAATGTAATAGCAAATCAAAGAGTAATAATAACGGTTGTCTAAAACTGCTTACAAGTTAATTTAGGTTTTACACGTCTCACAATAACTCAATTGAATATAAAATATAAAAATTTAAGAAACACAGAATCAGATTGTAGCTGATTATTGTCTTAGCTTCTAAAAATTTTAAATAAAGTTGGAAATTTACCTTAAATTTTTTATAAGTACTTAAGTAAAACTAATACCGTAAAACCCCTTGTCCAGTCCCCCCCCTAAACGACAACAATTTTGAAAAACTCATGAGGGGGGACTGGACAAGTGGTATTTTACTAACAATTTTAACTAAAAAATGAGTGAAAATATTTATGTTATTAAGATGATTACTAAAATGTGATATTAATTTGGTTCGATAAATTAGAATTTAATTATTAAATATAAAACCAATGTTATTATTATTCAACTAATACAAATATCACAGGATGGAACCTAAGCATATCAGAATTCATAAAGCAGTTGCTGATCAAATTAAAATTGTAAATTATGCATATCAAAATTAATTCCACATGGCAGCTGATAAATATGGAGTTGAAACAAAATCTATTAGAAATTGGACAAAACAGTTGCCGGAGTTACTAAAAATGGCTGACAAATCTATCAAAAATACTCTTCATCATGGAAGAAAAGCAGAAACTGATGAAGTAGAAAATCAAATAGTTGATTGGATACTAATCAATAGATCGTTAGGAACTTCTGTAAATTTATGGGAGATAATTATTAAGGAGTGAAGTCTCAACAATACTTTAAAATTCAAAAACATTAAAAAACTGCAAAAATGGTGTTATAAAATTTTGACTTAATTAATTTTTTTATTGTTTAATTAAAAAATTTGAAATTTTTTCTTAAATGAAAATTCCACACAAATATAGTTATTTAAAAAAATAAAATAACAAAAAAAAGTATTTAAAAAAATTAAACTAAATTTTAGCTAACGACCATAATTTTGACAATTTTAGAGGGGGGACTGGACAAGGGGTTTTACGGTATTGAATTTTTACTAATTTCCTGATTTATTCTGTTGGTTTTGATTTTAAATTATTTATTTACGAATGATAAGAAACAAAACTGTTAGTTAAAGCTATTTTATCTTATTATATCTGAAAACCAACTGTGATGAAAATAAAAAACATAAAGCACACTTTCCTTGTGATGAAACAGTAATGAAGCTGTTTCTTACAATAAATCACTCTAAAGTCAAGAAGGGAATGAAGTATAAAAATAGACTATTTATTTACATTCTCATAGTAATATAAACCAAGCATTTTCAAAAATTATATTTGAATCTTTTAAAATCAAAATGCTCCAATCTATCTTTCAATGTTTATATTTTGTTAATTTTCCTATATTAAATGATAAATTAATATGTGTATTAATCATATTATAGTCAAATAAATCTCAATCATTTAACAATTCATTTATTTTAAAGTATAGAAAAATAAATCAAACTAATAATTACCTTTTTGTTTTCTTCCTCTTTAACCTCTTTCATAATTTCGTCTCTGATATTGCTCCATTAAACCTTTCTGACTGAGCATTTGGAACGAGTCTTCTTACTCGTCTCAATGGTGGTTGATTATGAACAGATAAATTTGCTTCATATTTCTTAAAATCACATATTGTTTTCTTTCCTTTAGATTTTATTTTGAGCAAACTGATTGCTCTTCAAGGTGTAGCTATACTTGTTTACACAATATACCTTACTCTTATATGCAATAACCTCATAAATCACAGATTTCATCATGGGAGTAATTTCAATCAGATCTTCATTGCCTTCAATTCTCTAGAATTTTCTGCTAACATATGCTTTCTTTATCAAACTCAATCTGAACTGGAAAATATCGTATTCATGATATTTAGCAAATAATCTGTTTCAGACTTCTGATTCTCATTGTAGTCTGGGAGATATTGTTTAATGTATACATTTTCTTTGACAGTTGGCCAGATACGAACAGCAGATAATTCATTAAATGCTGGAGCACAAACTCTGCTAACTTCATTATCCAAATACACCTAATCTCATTAAATCAAATTTCAAATAAATACGATTTCCTCTCCTTTAAATATTTGTTTCAAAAAATTAACAGGGCAGTTTATCAAACTTAGCAAATAAAACTTAACTATTTCAAGTGTGAAAAAGAAAGCAAGTAAAATTGAAAAAATAATGCAAAATAATCTGCAACAAAGTAAAACAAGCTCACTCTGATACTTTCAGACAGAATATAAATCCTGCTTTGAGCGGAATTTAGGTACCAAACTTTCAGCAGCAACTTTGAGTTTTTCCATTTTTAAAATTAGATAAGGGATTAGCTTAAATACATATGTGTTTCTAATATAAAATTTTTGAACAAACTTTGAGTAGTACACTATCAATATTTTACGAAGGTAAAGTTATTCTAAAATATTCTACAAAATTCTGAAACATATATGTAATTTATGAATATTCTAAATTAAATCAAATTTAATTGTTTCATATATTCAACACATTTGGAATAAATTCTAATTATTTTTGAATGTTTCTTATTACAAAAACTTAATAGGATTAAATCTGCATTGAATGCACAGACATCGCAGTCTTATATTAACTCTTATTAAAATTGCTTTGAAGATCTTTTTGATATATGTCAAATACGATTTTATTTATCATTAGCAAAGAAGCAAGCTTCCTAGTTTTATTTTGCTTTCGATTTTTTTCTTTTAATTTTTAAAATTAAATTTTCAACAGGGTTCATCCAAAGAGAATAGGGAGGTATAATTATGATAAGTAGTTTATTCTCTTCAAAGTATTTATCAACTTCAGTGGTTTTATGAATTGCTACATTTTCAGCTACAAAAATGGATTTTTGGAGAATAAACTCAATCATTTTTCAATGAATTCGATAAAAAGCTTGGAATCAAATGTAGTGGTTATTCCCATAATTCTATGAATATTTAATTCACTGAATCAAACTCAAAAACTATTAAAAATACTATCTGCTGGTTTAAAGTACACGAAGTTGGAGTTTTTCTTGATCCATCCATATTGCTTTTCATTATATGCTGAGTATTTAAATTTATCACTATAAATAATTTCATGACTATCATTATAAAATCTATTTATAATTGCCAGTACTTCTCATCATTCATGCTGCTTATTAGAGTTGAAGATTTTTCAATTTGATCTTCTCAACTTATTTGTAAGTCATATTAAATCAAATTTCAATATTTTGGAAATAGAGGAATTTGAAAGCTTTTCTAATTTAACATTTCTATTGAGTTTGTTCTTTACTTCATCAATTGAAAATCATTTATGGTTATTTGCATTCAAAAAATTTGAAATCTATACATTATGACCTGATTCAATTTTGGTTTTCTTATTCAAAATTTTCCTGTTGATAATAGCAATATGTTTTAGAGTACCGTATTCGACGTTGTCTAGTCTCCTGAACAACAGTCACTTTGCCAAACTTCGAGGGGGACTAGACAAAGGAGGGGGACTGAACAACGTCGAATACAGTATTTTGTTATATTTCTTTGATATTGTAACTACTTGAGGATTAGGTAAGTTTAGTATTCATCAAATAGACTTATTTCAGTAATTTAGATGGTGCTTCAAATAAATTACGCTGTATGCAATGTCAGTCGATAGCTCTTCATCAGGATGAATAAATGGATATGTTGGCATATTCTTTTTTTATCGCCATAATTTTCTTCGAATAGACCTCCAAAAGCAAATCTTTAGTTTGCTTTATTTCGTCTTCTTTAATTGAAAGTGATTTAAAGTCTGGTGGTATGTATGATTTTTCTTAATTCAATCACTTATTCCGTAGACATTAATATTGTAAAGTTAGTGTCACTTGCACGTTCAATAATGTCTTTCCTATTATGGTTTATTAATTTTATCAAGTATCAGGAAGTTATTTGAAGATGGATTATAAATTAATTTTAATGGTTCAGGATTTTAAATTTTTTTCCATGTTTATTAAATTTTTATATTTCATATTCAATTGAGTTACTGTGAGACGGGTATAAAATATATTGCTCTCTTTATTTACTTAAAATTATTACTTTATTCTTTGCAATAATTTTAACAGTATATTATCTATTAGAAATCTGAGAAAAACTCTAATTTAAACAAATAATAATTTAAAACTACTAAATTTCAAAAATTCCTTAAAAAATTTAGTTTTATTAAGATGTAAGTATAATTTCGCAATAACAAAAAATTACTTATATTTATGATTATTAAAGAATTAATTAATAATTGTAAGTAAGAATGCATAATTTATCTTTTTTTAATCGAATCCAAATATACATTACTTAATCAATCTTTCAATTTTTGATCGTTTCATAGATAAAAATTTTATCTTGTAAGTAATCGTATTACATATTTTTTTTATTTAATTTACTTTTAACTTGCTCTTAAACATTTTAAAATAATTCAAAGAGTTAGGTTCGAAGAATAAGCAGGTAAAAAATTATACTAAAACTTTAATTTCTTTATTGTCTTTACTGTTTATTAAGAATTATGTATTTTTGCATTATCTTGGATAATCAAATAATTATTGTTCGCCTTTTTATTGTATATTTAATATCATTTTTTAATTCATAACAAATCTCAAATTTTTGAAGAATTTCTGATTATTTGTTATAAATGATATAAATTCACGATTAGATAATATAGAAGAGATCATAGATAATCTTCCAGTTGCAGCAATATTCATAATTAGACTGGTATTTTCTTTTGGAAGTTAACTATATTCGTTTTTCAATTCTCAATTAAAATACTCATTCATCAATTTTGATTTAAAATATTTAATAAAATTCTTGATAAAAATTGATTGTTGGTATTGAATTGTTTTAGATCAAGATCTTAATGTTGTATAACTTCCTTTTTGAAAGAATATTTCACTAATTCTTTAATAAATTTTTAATATCTCTTTTTTATCCTTAAAAGAGAATTCATAATTGAAAAAATAGAGAGCGAATGGAGATTAAGCATTTTGGGTATTCATATATTGTAACGAGCAAAGCTTATACAACTTTTAAGTTTCCAATTGAACCTCGTGTTTTCCTTGACATAATAAGAAGGATAAAAACTCATAGAGTAATGACACACAAATTTTGTCAAGTTACTGTAAAGAAAATTCATCTTCATTTTTAGATTTTCTGAGATTATCATTTTCAAGTATTGAATTTTTCATTGAAACATCTGAATTTTTCAAACTGAATGAATGCAAAGATATTTTTGATGTAATATTTTGTTATTTAACTATGATTCAACTGGGAATCATATTAAAAGGATAAGCATATCAGTCACATGATCGATCCAGGCATTCATTATTTTTAATAAATTTAGTTTATTTTCTAATTACTTTTA
>JAQGFW010000616.1:0-14699 GCA_030463445.1 Euplotes aediculatus
CGAAGGAATATACTTTCTCAACGAAAATGAGGGATCTAAATGTAATCTATAGTTATCAGCAAATTTTATTAGATGATTTTAACAATACTGAAAAGATTTAGAGGTTTATCATAAAAAAATTTAATTAATTCACACTTGAACTGAGTCTTGTTTTCATTTTAAACTTTTTTAATTCTTATTTCGTTTATTACATTGCTTTTAAAAAAATTATTTTTTAAGCATTTTGATTTATAATTTTCACAACGATACAATATTTAATATATAAAGATAATGCTCAAAGAGATTTAATTAAAATCTTGCGTTATGTGATTTTTTTAAACAAGTAAAATATAAACTGCATTTTATTCTATTTAGACAACCAAAGTCTCAAGTTAACTTGCAGTTGCTTTAAAATAATTTATAACTGTCCAAAGGCAGCGTAGAACCTCAAAAGTTAGATCAACTCACATTCCAATAAAATTTGAATTTTTTATGAAGAAATTTTATAGTTATTTTATGAAATTAAAACTGGTGTAGCAACTTTGCGTAATTTTAATTATTTTGAGCTGTTTAATCTTAAACTGGAGTCGATTAATGGCAACTTTTAAAATCATTACGAGTTTATAATACTCCGAGCAGATATGTTTAAACTCCAGCCAAATTAATTGAAATATTTATTCAAATTGCATTTTATATTTTAGTAGATCAATAGGTTAAATAATTGAATAAATTCAAAATCTCTATTTCAAAGATAAATAAGTCTTAAATACTTTAATATACTGATATTTATTGTTTTCGATTACTTCAAATAAAGGAGACCTAACTTTCTAATCCCACACATTTTTAAAATTAGCTGGTGAAGTAGATGTCCCATTGATTTATAAATTTAAATATCTGGACTTAGAGGTGAATCTACAATAAAATCCTATGATGATTTTATTTTCAAAAGAGACGTTAGTCTAATAATTTTGAAATGTTCTTTACTCTTAATTTTACTTAGACAAAATTTAATATTTGGATAAAAACTTCGAACGATATTCTTGCCAATTATTGCTTCATCCACTCTCTAATCTGTCAGTTTTCAGAGTGGACTAAGTAATCACTTGAATATAATTCTTTTCTTTCTACATAAGCGAATTGTATTTAAAAAGTTTCTAAAATATAACTGCAATTTCATTTGAAATTAAATTGATGAATTTGTAATTATTGCCATTTATTTTTTTATTAGATTTTGGACCTTATTTGCAAAGAAGATGATAAACCTTCACTTTAAAAGTAGATCTTTTCGATTAGCTTTTATCATGTTTATTATCGAATTTGATAGAAACTTAATTCATACCAAGCATTTAAATCTGAGCTTCAAACATTGACTCTCTTAAATTATTTTATCTAAAAGCTAGATATTTAATTGTTAATACATACTTTCATCTGATAAAATTATAAATTAAATCGAGCGTTTAAATACAACTGCTAAATATATTACATTTTATCTAAGAATTTTAATTAGGCATTCAGATTTATCTTGCCATCGGTATATTTGCTCGCTATACTCACACTTTATCTCAGAATTCAACATTTGTTGAGTCTAGATTTTTTGAATTTCGAATTTCAGCAATCGGTTGCAAAATTAAAATCAGGCAAAAAATACATCAATGCAGACCTAAGGAAACGTAAAAGTGGATTTAGAATAGTTTTAGCTTTATAAGATATCTCTTGAGATAGATAGAATATTCAGCTTCACTCCAATAGACTATCAAGCTTAATCAAATGCAGCTAATTATAATATAGTTGCTTTTATTTATTAATTATACAAACTGTATCTAGCTGGAACAAGATTATGAAAATATGATATAGATGCAAGTATCTTGCAGCGTCGATTCATTGAACAATCTTAGCTGTTTTAATGTTTCATTTAGAACTTAGCGACTACTTTTATTTTGTATAAATGATGCTCCTTTGATATTTTTCAAGAAATAATTGATGCTAAAGTTTGAGATATATATTGATACTTTAATATTCACTTGTGTTGTGCGTTGTGAATTGAATCAACAGACTCATAGAAATTAAATAATTTCGCAGCTATATAGCAGGCACTCCGTATCTTTGTATTACTGCACAAACTGTTTCGAGAAACGGTTAAGGGTGTAAGGAGAATAAGATTTTTATGTACGCCCTCATAGTCAAAGCGATTTACACGAAGCATCAGCATAAATATGTGGTAGGTCGCAGTCCAAAGTGTAGGACTAAAGGACATCAGGATATATTGGCTGTGCTCTATCTCAAGAAATAGAGAATAGGATTGCTGGTCATGCTTCTTTATTGAAACTCTTTTTACTAATTATGTCATTGACGGAGTTTATAGAGATAGTTAGTTCAGCAATTTTAATATTCACTTTTTAATATCTGATGAATTTTGAAGGTCAGAGGATGTAAAATAAAGGATATTACAATATAGATTTTAGTCTATTTTCTATTTTGCATCACTTATTGGGCTTTAGAACGAAGCGGAAATACAGAAGTTACAAATTCATAAACAAAAGAAGTCTATCAAAGCGATAGCTTTTTTAATATTTTGAATTTATATGCAAAGGTATGGCTCTTTGATTTTATTTGTTTACAATTGGTACTAGGATTTTTGAGAAAGTTCAGGTCCAATCAGCTCTTTGTTCAAGCAATCAATTTCCAATAACTCACGGATCTTACCTAACAAGCTACTTTGGAGAAAGTTTTCCTTATAACTTTGAATTTTGTTCTATTCAAAATCCGGATATAGAAGGTAATTGCTCGATACTTGTTTGCTAAATGTAATGATCTTTACTCAACTAGATATTTGAATTAAAAGACATACACAGGAATATACGTTTTTTTATTTTATTAAAAGTGCAGAATTTGAATAATTTCAGCGAGTACTAATAACTTAGCTATTATTTCGAAACAAGCTTATAAGATACTGACGATTTTCTTATAGGAATGCACATACTTTCAAATGGAGATTTAGTAATGATGTAAGAATATTAATATAATATTTAATGCCTGTATTTAAACTGAAAAATATAAATTATGTTGTATTACATTAGTTTATTAATAATTATCATACTTTCAGAGATCTAATGTTTAAATTTAAATTACTTTGAATGATGAAAAAATAAATAAAATGGATAGAATATGTATATTACTACAGAAGTAACACTTTGATATGCATATTTTTTATTAGCATCCATCAAGTACAAATTTCTTCTATAACATTATTGTTGTTTATTAATTAAATATGAGATGTTTTTAAAGATTTTGACATTTTAAAAAATTAGAAAGTTATATAGTATAATTTACGGTATATTTTGAGCTTAGAGTAAGACTTTATCAAGGTAAATTTATTTGTAGATCTATTTCTCAAAATACTCAATTGTAATTTTTTTATATTTATTTAATAAAGCTAAAAGAATAAATGATGCTCAGAAATAAGACTGACAGAATTTATTATTTCCTTAACTTTGATAAAAAAATAACTTCATATTATGATAAACTATTATAAATTGCTATCTTAAATGAAGTTCATAAAAGAAAATATATCAATAAATCTTGGATTTTAAATAATTCTTGGAGAAATCTAGAACAAAGCTAAACTGAGAGCATTTTAACTTTTGAGAGTTGGAGGCAAATCAACACATTTAAATTTCCTATAAATTATATTCAAAATATATATTGTATCTACATAGATGGTTTAAATTAAAATTTTAATCTCTTAGAACCCAACTTGCATAGTATCTATCACAATTGGTTGAAGAGTTAAATATACAATTTATTTAACTTAAATTATCGATAATCAGGTTATTCCCAAAACTTCTTTTATATATACTGCAAATGAGGATGCTTATTATTATAAAATCAAAGTTTATAAATATTGAGATTATGTTAAGTTTGAGTAAAATAGTTACAAAACAGATAGCAAATAATAAATTGGAGAACAAAATTGCAAGAATATAAAAATAGTATAACATTAGCTTTTTGTAAGCATCTCACTTAATTCAACTTCTAGAAAACTCTGAGAAATTTTCTTTACATTACTGCAAAATCCTTTATTAAATCAAACACAAAATTGTGGAGAATTTAAATATTTTTCTTTTATTTTAAAATAATTATTAAATAATTTAAGTTACTATAATAAATCTGATAAAATCTTTTAAACTAATAACTCTAGCTTGATTTGATTTTAAATTTTTGAAGTTGTTAATCTTTTCTACTCTTTTATTCTATAATATGTTTGCAGATCTGCAATATTTTAATCTTCAAGGAAAAGCAGATTGACAAAGCTTCTACTACAAACCTCTAATAATTGGCATTCTTTCTAATTGATTTTGTACTATTTTTCTCTCTATCAGTTTTGCTCAATTATTTAAAATGTTCTTTTTTGATTTTCTAGGAGGAAATGATACAAAAAATTAATAATTTGGTACTTTATTTACTGCATAATTTATTCAATTTTAGAAATTATTAAAGTTAATAAATCATTTTAGAAGTAAAGAATCTATCAATATATTAAATTGTTCTTATTTTTTATTTTGAAAGAGTTAAATCTCTAGAAATATAAGATGGTTGAATCCAAAAACAACCAAAAACTTAAACCCGTTGTTTCGACCACTCTTGCAATTTAAAATATTGGCATTTTGGATTTTAGTCCTGGGCTTTACTGTAGTAATATTTACCTATCTTATCTCAATTTGAATACTTTATCAAGTAGTCACGGAGTGAGAACTTGCTCATGGGGTTAACTAAAATATCCTAAATATGGAGTTTGAATTAAATCTGACTTGCGGGCGTGGTTATCTATCAGTTAATTTTTTTAGCTGCATTATGAAGCCTTTAAATATCTTAAACTCTACTTCAATAGTGGCTTTTAGTCTCACTCCAGAATTGATTGGAAACTCTACTTAATATTTCTAAATGCATTCAGGAGACTTATTGAAAATAGGAAACTATGTTCAAACGAAACTGAATGTATCAGCAAATAGTTGACTGATCATTTTTAATGTTACAATATCAATTTCTGTCTACTTTATTTAGATAGAGATGAGTTTTAAACTACCTTCAAAAATTCATGTAACAGATTTAGTTATTGTGAAACAAGTACAAATATTTTTTAGTTTATGAGAAATACTGCTAGATAAATATTATTTTGTATCCTGCAGAGCTCTGATTATTTAAATCAAAATAATGTGCATTAATTATATTTACACATAATAAATTTCTGATACTAAACCTCACTAATCTTATGTTAACTGACTAGGAAGAATATATAAAGAAAACGATTGCTAAATTTAGTTGATATACATACTTTGTGAGATCTTTAAGTTGGATATAAATAAAATCTCAAAGCATTTTGTGAACTTTGAATGAGCTTAATTTTTCTTTAAAAAAATTAATTCTAACGATATCCGCTATTTAATAATAAATAAAAAGACTTTATCATATATTTAGAATATGTAATAGCTTAAAAATATTTTAATAAATCAATAGTAATAGAATTTGAATCATTACATGACCCTTCAATTTTCCTCCTGAATTTAAATAAATTAGTAAAACTAATTAAAAATAGTGGCTTCCTTTCAGTATCAACCTTCTTTCTTGTTTTTCAAAACTTCTTTTCCATTTTATTCTTCTTTCTTTATCAGAAATGCATAACTTTATTTGTCTTACTTTTGATGTTAAGATTATTTAAAAATAACAAAGAAAGAAAAATTATATAATTTTTAACTTTTTTATCTTTCAAGCAAATATCTGGAAAGAAATCAAATTCATAAATCCAGCACATTTTTAATTTTTAGCGTTGATAATATATAATATTCGACACAATTAAATGATTTCTTTGATGAGTGAATGATGTCTTTATATCTGGCTATCAGTGACTAGAGCCATACCAATCAAAATATTTAATTTTGCTCTTTATAAATTTGCACTTTGTTATTAAATAAGAAATTGTTTTTGAGATATCAAATTTACTTCTTAAATTTATAGAAAATGAGAAACTTAGAGTAAATAAAAAATCAGATAGTTTGACTCTGCTTCAATTGCTCCTCGCCGCTGTCTCCAAACTCGAGGAGCCGCGCCTCTCTGTAGACCAGGTGTTCCGCTCTCGGTCTTTCGCTGCGACTCGAATGCAAGTTTGAGCGCAAAGACAGACTCACGCGGTGCGACTCAGAGAGTCGGATGATCAGCGGGCAGGACGCTTTGGCTGGGAATTAGCGGTTGAGCCGTCAAACTGTTGACTTTGATATGTTCGCATAATCTGCTTGTTTGGATGACATTTTTGACACTTGGAACACTGGATTGGATCTTGAAATTAATTAAGTCTGAATTATATTGCTGTCTTTAATTCTTTTATTTAATATTTTCTTTAACATCTAATCTACTTATAAATAGATACTTTGCAACAAATAATATATTTCAAAGGTAAGCTAATAATTAATTATTTTTAGTAATTTTGAAACTATTAATATTATTGCAAAAATTGAAGAACAAACTGGTAAAACTTTATGGGCAAAAGCAATTCTCAATGAATATAAATCTATCAACTTCAAAACTATTGACTCCGAAATTTCTGGAGAAGATATTTGGGTAATATTATCTTTCATAATAACAAAATTTAGATTATACTTTCAGCTGAAGCTTTACAAACATATTACAGTGGCTTTAAGAAATTCGATACAAATGGGAATATAAAACTATCAAAGTTTTTTTAAAGATCCAAGTCAAACTACTTTAAAACTATCGTTTTTACAAATAGTTTCAATCGTTGCAATTGAAGATGATCATGTTGTAATAAATGGAAGGATTTTAAGTTTATCATCCTATATCAGCTACTCGAATAATTCATCTATTGATCAAGTAGTATTTAAACTAAATCAAAATGGTGAATCTATCTGTACAACTGTTTTTGACTATCAGCTTGGATATGATACAGCAAACAAAATGACTTCTTTCGGATCAAAAATTTATACGGGAATGTTTTCTAGTCTTCTCTATCCATGATTTATTAGTATGAATGGAACAGATGGAAGCTACTTGCAATCAAAATGATACTCTTTCTTTATTAACAAATCAAATGATTTTAAAGGTAAATAAAATTTATAATCGAATAGAAACAAGAGTAAGCTATGCTACAGAAAACTATGTTTATTGGTAAATCAATATATAATAAATAATCAAGGATCAAGAAATAGCTCTATTTAAAGATATTAATTTTTTATTGTTGTGAATTTTAGTTATATATCTCTAATACTTAGTTTCATTTTATAAATTCTCTCACAACATTCGTTCTTTATTTTCGTCTTTGTTTGTATTCAATATTGGTCAGCAGAGCAGAGTTTGAAGGTATGCTTATGTCCTTCATAGGAACTATTCCATTATCGCTAATCATGCTCATAATTCTGAAAAAACAACAAAAAATTAAAGTATAATCAAACTCCACATAAATATATTCAGAGTGCACTCTACTTCAAGCTTTAAATCGATACAAATTTAATATAAGAAACTTTAATAATATGATCTGAGAATACCATAATTACTGAGATTACTGTGCTAATTTTAATACCTTAAACACCTCAATCTTGTCATTTTCCATAAAAAATCGAAAATAATTTAAATTTAGAAGGAAAAATTTGTTCAGAAGAATTAAAAATAATAATTTATTATATTATATAAAAACAATTTTTATTTTGAAGTATGAGCAAAAATAAAAAATAACTTATCTATGTTATTATTAGTTTCTTTTGCTTAAATCAAAATTTTACTTTAATTTCCTCACATCATGAATTTTTACTCATCGATTGGCTGATTTCAAATTTTATCTGACTAAAAGTTTTGCCTTTAGAAATTACTTATTTTTACATCTGCAGTTTGTATAGAGGTTCTTCGCTATCTTGACCCACATATGCGAACGATCATATTACAAACTATTTACAATAATTTAGAGAAAAGAAAGGAAATATCTAATTTTAATTAAAAAATCTTGATCATTAAAATATATTTCCAAAATTCAAAAATTAAATAAAATATAAAAATTTTATATAATTACAATAAATAGAACTGTGATCAGAATCAATTCAGACGGCTTTGACCAAAGAAATATATTTATTCTCGAAAGTGATACTCTGAATCTCCAGTTAGTATTGACAATACCAAGCCTTTCGTTTGTAATTCCAATATTCAAATATCAAAACAAAAGTTCTCCAGTATACCTATCCTCTCCCGCGTGATATAATAACATATACTCAAGATCTCCGAGCCTCAAAACTTTGGATCGTCATCTCAACTCACAAGTACGATTTTATGCTTTATTTATCAATCTCGTTATCTTTGATTATTTGCACAGCTGAACAGATTGAAATAAGCACTGTAAATTTGGGAGGAAACTACAGCGATGCAAAGTGCCAAATTGTCTATGATATTAAAACCATTAACAACAAAGGTAGGATTTTTATAATTCTCCCAAAGACTGTCACGTTCATCAACTTAAATATTATAATAGTTTCTTTCTTATAAAATTTAGAAAACTAATAACTTACTTTAGTTTTATTCAATTGCTCAGTTTAATAATCACACAAGTAAATGATGTTTTTTCATCCACAAAATGAAGAAATAAATTTAAGCAATTTGTTTCTGATTATTATTACTACTACGATGGTTTTCTAAATATTGATTTCTAAAACAAGGCAAACAGAAAATATATTTAAATCTTAAAATATGATTATGTGAAGTGATTTGCTTAATTTAAAATGATTATTTTGAACTGACTCTTTTAACATTTAGCTATTTTAGATTTTAAAATTAGAGCTTCCTTAGTAAAGTAGACTTCCATTCCTTCTCCTTTCCATATAGAATCCTCCAATTTACTCATTGTTTAATTCTTTCCAAATAATATAATAGTGCACATAAAAAACACTGATAAAAAGATCTTTCAATAAATGTTTTATATATTTGGTAGATAAGCTAGATACTGGGAAATGTAGATGTGTTATCCGCGCGAAGCGCTAAAAGGGAGTGCTATGCTTGGACATAAAGTTATAGTTGTTTTCCTTGGAATATTTGTACAAAGCATCCATAACTATATTTGGAAATAAGAATGAGCTTTATATTGACAGATTTCACAATTTGCCAATTTTAATATCAATTTTACCATTTATCTTATTGCTAATCATTTAGACTTGTATTATGCTTTGAGAATTGACAAAAGTACGAAGGTAAACAACAACTGGAAATCTGTTTCAATTTTCAAAACAAATCAGGATTTTGAGATGATAAACTGTAGTACTTTCAGTTTAGCAAGCCAATGTAAGTTTTATTTATGAGTAACAATAACTACAGCTTTCTCAATATATTTTATATCTAATTTAATGAGTTTTTAGAAGAGATTAAAAAGAGATCATCTTTAAAAAATTAATGATTAATAGCAAAAATAGAAAAATTAATAATGCTTTATTTTTCTTAGTTTTTAAATAAATATTGATAAATCTGAATTATTTATTATCGGATATTTAATGTAATTTAGACTATATTCGCTATATCAATTTGATTTTGGTTGGAAACTCATAATTTTATTTTAAATTATTTGTAAAAGTAGATTTTTTTAATACATTTAACTTTGTATTAATAGTATTTTTATAGTTTCTGGATACGAAGCTGCAGAGATGACTCAAATATCATATATCCCCAATGGAACTGATCCAAATGAAATACATTTGATTGCAGACACAATCAATATTAGATACTTCAAAAATATCGATTTGTTCAAAGATAATGATGGGCTCATTGAATATCAAGAAGATGATGTGACTTCTTGACTTTGGCCGAACTATATTTCAGAACTTCAGACTTGAAGTCCAGATCTTCCACAATTTATACTTGATGAAATGCAAATTATTGAACTATCAGAGCATAATCCATTGAATATTACATTTACTCCGTTTGACCAATGCAGAGATGCAAAGTTTCTTTTTAGAGTATGAGATCGCATTCCTTCAAGTAATGTGACTTGAGACACTCCATTGTGGATTTCTATAAATGAAACTTTAAAAAGCTTTACAATAGATACTTCAAAAGTTACATCTGTTGGACTGATTAAATTGGTGTTTCAATCTCAGTTGATCGGATTTTCATTTTCGGATTTTTACTTAAACAATACAATCTCAACATACAATTCAAATTTTGACTTTATTAATAAGAACTGAGTTTTGAAAAGCTCTTTTTCTGATTGGTACGTCATCGTTAATCAAACTGCAAATTTTATAATAACTTTTGATGATCAAGAAAATGACAGAGTCATAATGAGCTTAGTTAATAGCAGAGCCTGAAATACGTTTATTCAAACTCAAAATGCATCAGCATATAATTTGATGATAATGTGAGACGATATCTCAGTATCTCAGACAACAATTTCTTTAAAATATACAGATAAGTATCATCAAGATAGTCAGTATTGGATCCAAATCAATATCAGTCTAAATATATTTAAATCACAACCTCCTGCATTTGTGAATCAATTAAGTCAAATTCAAATAAATTTGTGAGAGCCAAATCAATTGATATTCAAGTTACCTGAAATTATTGATGTCGATAGCAATTTGTTTAACGTCTCATTGACAGGCAGTGCTCCCACCTGGATTCATATACAGACATTATCAAATGAATCTCAATACTCGTCGAACAACTTTTGTGTACGTGCTGATTTGTTATATTAATACTTAAATAATTTATTTGCTTTTAATTTTTTGAATATTAAATTTGTAAATAATTAAGACCTCAGTTTATAATTATTATCATAGATCGAAGTTGACAGATTATCTCCATTGATTCCAAACCAAGCCTCAAATGTCAGCATTGCAGTCATACTTAGTGATGACTCAGGAGCGTTTACTAATTACATTTTGGATATTGAATTTGTGCCATCAATTGCATTCAACTTAAGCAAGTTTGATAACATTAATGTTGATATACAACATGCTATCCAAATTCCTTTGAATGTTGGAAAGTTAAAATTATATGCCTCCTTATGATCTACTAAACAGCCAATCAATTGGATTTGATATAATCACGAAGAACAGACATTGTATGTATTTAATCAAACTAAATGTGGGTTTGAATTTGGTAAGCTTTTAATTTTATATTATAGATGAATGAAGCAATCCAAACATATATAATACTTATTGAGTAAAATTGATTCTGATTGATAGCTGAAACAATGTAATTGAATCTAATGGGTTTAACGTTACAATAAACGCAAGCAGACCTCCTGCACAAACAAGCATTTTCTCTCAAATTGATGTTTATCAAAATCATTATGTTAATAACAAAGTTCCAGCTTATTTATTTACAAATCAAAACGAAGGAATTTTAAATTTTAATGTATCAGGTTGAGTCAATACTAATGGCGCCAAGGTTGCAACTCGTATAACTGCAGATCATGAATCTGGCACTGTTAATATTTACGTGAAAGTGTTCGGAGACAAAGGCTGCCAAATTGCAATTTACTCAAATAGTTCGTTCTGTCAGATTTCTGAGGCTCTCATTGATATTGTTGTACAAAGATGTGCTTCTAAAGATTGATTCGAATGCAGCGGACCTTATGAGTCTAATTGTATTTCATGTAACTCTGGATATGTGCTTGAGTCTGATGGGTCTTGAGTCAAAGAAGTAGATTATCTACCAACAACAAATGCAAAACTTTACTGGATCTGTGGTCTTTTTACAATGATTATGATTTTTATACATATTATTTTATCGATCAGATATGGTAAGTGAATGTTAGAGCCAGTTGTGCATTTGCAGACTTTGATGATGCTGATGTTATCGTCTGACTGAGTAAGCAGTAACTGGATCGAATATTTCTCATGGATTCAATATTTCAAGTTTGACTTTGGGTTTTTAAATTTAGTATGGTTAAATTACTTGACAGCATGCACATTGAGTGATACAAAATTTACCAATACGAAGTTATATTGTCAAGAGTTCATCTACAATTACTCAAATGTTGTTGCATTTGTTATTATCTTATTTGCAATTGTGAAATTAATAAAAGTTACAAATTTAGCACAAAAGATGAAATCTATAAAAGCAATAGAAATACAACCGCAATCTATATTTTGGGTGATATGGTGACTAGTTCTTCCATTTATACTTGCTAATATTCTATATGATTTATCAGCAATTAAATCACATCCAATAGCATCTCTATTATCATCATGAGTAATCGCTCTTTTATTGTGGTTCTTAATTTTAAAAAGAGCATTGCTAATGAATAATGAGTTTATTCAAAAAATAGATCATTATAAAAGTTTATCATATATTTACTTGTTCTTATTAATTAGAATCCCATTGATATTATTATTCATGGATTTATCGCATAGTTTTACAAACATGCTCATGATGATCATATTTATAATGCAATGTTTACTTTTATTTATTTTGATCAATCAAAATATCAAGCTTCCTTTACAAGATAATTTCAATAGACTATCTGAGATTTTTAGTAATGTTGTTATGATAATTATTATATTAGCAATTGCTATTCAAAAGGTAATAATTGAATATCTTAATATAACTCTAGTTTATGGCAAAGCAATCGATTGAGTGCAGTTCAGGTATCATAAATTCTGAAGAATCGAATGCAGATTCAGTCTTCATTCTGTTGATAATGACAATGAATTTGTGAAGTTTGTCAATCGCAATTTTAAAAGTCATTTCCGAGCTTATTCTTCATTATAATCTCTTCATCATATAAATATATGAGTTGAAACTTAAATGTCTGAAAATTATAAGGTTTGATATTTATATCAAAATGTATATTTTTACAATTTTCAATAAAAAGCAAAACGATGTTTCACAAGTTATTTCTTATATTAATTTTTAAATAAATATGATATAGATTAAAAATAATTGAATATGAGTATGCTGGGTCAAGTTTCTCAATATTTTGTATTTATCTAATGCATTTTTTAGCTTATTTCTTGATATTTTATTAATATAAAACAAATATTGGGCAACTGAATTATTAAATCATTCCATTAAATATTGTCCGATAAATATTCAGTCAATTAAAGTGAGAGACTTGATGACTCCACATTCACAATTTGTTTGTTTAAAAGGACTGTGAATTTTATAAATTAATGTAATTGTTTTTATCTCAG
The DNA here is from genome assembly GCA_030463445.1 of Euplotes aediculatus. Classification (NCBI taxonomy): domain Eukaryota; phylum Ciliophora; class Spirotrichea; order Euplotida; family Euplotidae; genus Euplotes; species Euplotes aediculatus. The sequence goes on from JAQGFW010000616.1 coordinate 13,158, forward strand.
ATGTGATTCTTGGCCATACTAAATATCTTCTTTTAAGTTAATTCCTCGAAACTGATAACTTGTTCGGATAAATACAGTACTCTGAGTCGTATTCAAACAACAGTCTCCAATCAGCTGTTCCTTCCTACACTGAAGCTCTGTGACGATGGGAATGATCTGTTGGATATATGACACTTTCAGAACCAAAGAAGGTTTTAGTTCCAATCTGGATCAATCAAAACTTTGTTTCTGTATTTCCGAAATATAGCATATTGGAAAGTATAGGACTTGGAAAGTGCAACTACCCATTTTAAATTATATGCTATGATTTGTAAACTGAAGAGAACGCACTGGAGGGCTAATATGTCATTATATTTTAACTTGTCTTATTTAATTAGTTCATGAAGAAAGTTAATTGGGAGAAAGGAAAAGTTGGCTTAGTTAGCTCTTCAAAAGTAAATATAAATGTGTAATCTTATTGTCATTTGTAGGAACAATCATAATCTTTAAATCAAGTACAAAATTACATATTAATATACATTGGCAAAAATGTAAAAAAACTCGAAAATTGATAGGAATTTAAAGTAGCACAAAATAATTATTTTATTCGAAGTGCACAATCAAATGGATTCTAATACTATTAAAATGAATATTTACATTGAGTTAAAGCAAATATAATTAAAAATAAATAAACCTATAAATTGATTAACTGTAAATAAAAATCAAATATATTTCATTTATTCATATTTAATAACAGTCTATTAAATTGATCAATTTTTCAAATATATTAAACTAAATTATTACATATATTTCGGAGTGCTTCAATAATATATCATGTCTGGAGCTGATTTCATCCACTGGATTTAGCTTTAAAAAATTTAATATTCTAACAGACTTTGCTTAAAGAGAGGACCGTCAAAACTTAAGCGTGATTCTTTTTTATTACTTAAGCGTTACCCAATGAGTTAGAGACTCGATTTGTATTTCTATTATCATTTCTTTATTCAATAGTTATAAATAGGGTGAATTATTGTTCCATATATCCTGAAAGTCGTTTTGATAAAAGACAGAGTTATAAATGAATGTATATTGTTTCAAAATATTATGTATTAAAAACATACTTTATTTATCATTAAATCAATTCAATTAGGATACAATAAAAATTACTAGTTCTTATTAATATATGATTCAATACTTAGAAAAATATTCCTGATTTTAAATTAATAAAAATAGCAAGCTTCTGGAACAACTAAAACTAAAAGATATCTTTTACTTTGGCATCGAATTAGAAGTTTACAAAAAATATTCAGTTTTTTATTAAATGTATATTTGCTACCAAGCTTTACAAATTAAGTCTAACACACTTCGAGTTATGGAGATTATCCAAATAATTTCACTTTTAAAGTTCGATTCACTAGAATTTATAATGAGTTAAATATCGAAATCGGAAATTTAGCTTCGATAAGATCTGCTTATTGAGAGAAACTAACTTTAAATTTATTTAAATATGTCATTTCAATATTTAAATGTATGCTGGGGTTTTGGGGTTTTGGGGTTTTGGGG
>JAQGFW010000751.1:0-11381 GCA_030463445.1 Euplotes aediculatus
AATATTGAAATAAACTTCATATCAACATTCGAATTTGATAAAAAGAACAAAAATCTAATTTAAATATAAATTCAAAATATTTTTTGTTCCTTAAACTTCAAATAGAGATACAGAAAATGAAATAGAAAATAAATAAACTCAGTCATGAAATTACGCTCAACCAAAAGTATTAGCTATCATATACTGTTTTGAATATAAATTTATTTTCATTAAAACCAAATGCATTTAAGCCAAACTCAAAATAAACAACAATTGGATCAATGTTTATGATTCATAATTATCCTTTCCCAACATACTTATCGTCTACCCAAACTCCTTTCTTGAATATCTGTCCGTCTGCAGCGTATTCAGTGCCTTTGCCGTGATACTTGCTGTCCTTCCATTCTCCAACATACTTTATCCCGTCTACATATCAATAAGTTCCCTGTCCATGTTTATCTCCGTCTTTGAACTCTCCGATGTAGTAGGCTCCGCTCTTGTAGATATTTCTCCCAAATCCATTTATATTGTCATTCTTCCAACATCCCTCTGCTATAGCTCCATCACTATCAACTCTTATGCCAACTCCGTCCCACATGTTAGTTCCTTCTTCGAGTTGTCCAAAGTAAATGTACTTACGTCCAGTTGTCAATGCGCCCCTTTTGATCTGAAGAGGACGCTTAGAATCGAGTTGGTGGGGGTAGGTGTGTTGGCCCAGTTTCGAGTACACTTCTCTGGTCTTATTGAAGGCAGCTCTAAAACAGTTAGTAAAGACAAACAAATACGAAAATTGTGAAAGATGGCACAAGCAACAATTGGAGGGCAGTTTGGATATTTTAATTTTTAAATTGTTTAAATTCAATTTTAAGACTTTCATTCAGATTTATGTGTAAATATTTATTTAAAATAATAATGTTCAAGAAAAAATCTTTATTACTTTATACTAAGAATTAAATATTATTTGGAGATAATATTATGCGTTATGATTTATGATTGCTTGAATGTATTTATATTAATTAGATTAATGGACTCAAGCAATACACTTAATTCTTAATATTGAAGATAAAACTAATGCATACAAATATTCATTTGATCTATTATTAATTAGTAAAATTTGAGAATATCAGTAAAAATGAGTTAAAATATGCTGATTATAATTACCTTATATTTTTCCATATCAATGTTTTTTAGTTAACATATTTTTTTGAGATTATCCAAATTATAAAATGTGTATCATTTAAATTTCTAAATAAATCTAAAAAATAATTAAATATAAAAAGACAATTAATTTATTTATAAAATTTATATCAAAATAAAGTCGTAAATAAAAATTGATTTTCATATTAATATATTTGTTAAATAAAAATGAACATAATTATAAAATGATCGCAAGAGTTAAATGGACAACACTAATGTTGAATAATTGAACTCAATTATATTACTGTTTTAAAATACTAAGCATTAAAAAATTGTAGCATGATCAAGATAATGCAAATGACTAGGTGACATTACTTGAACTTTCATTATTTTGCATATTAAGAACTATTTTTTATTTCAATCAAGCTAAAATCATAATGAGGTTAATATATCCTTTATATTTAACTAACAATCTATTGTGCTAATTAATCTTACTTTATATTTTTGAAAGGAGCCAAAGAATCAAAATTCATAAAATAGTTAAAATAAAACAAGTCTTATAAATCTTCTATTTAATATGATTTTTGCGATCTAAAATTAAAAAATTAAATTGCATGAAATTGAAAATTTGATGCTATCATTTTGCTTTACTTTTCCTGAAATTGCTATTTAGTCTTACATCAAAGATTATATTATTGCTTACTTTCTCTTCCAAATTTAGTATTTGTATATAAAACTAAACCATTTGCATTCAATGAAATTTGATTGTTTATTAGTTTATTTACAATTTACATTTATTTTATATTTATTTTAAATTAGAAAAATTATATAGCTATGATTTTAATATTATTCGTTTGTACAAAGAATTAAGGAGTTTAATTGAAATACTTTATAACTTAACTAGGTTAATAGCTCATCACTTTAAATTAAAAAACATTAAGCAACATCTTTAAAGTTTTTTAACAAGGCAACTTTAAACTTTGTTTAAATTTTTTTCTTTAAAATCTCTTATAACAAAAGGCTTCAAATATGAATAGTAAGAATATAATTTAATATTTTATTGCTATGGTATTGAGAGAAAAATTATATATAAAGCTTCATAATTTAAATTGTTTTTACATTTTCATTTAAATTATTCTATTTATTATAACGTTTTAAATACTCAATAAATTTAATTATATTTTATGCTTTTGTAATACTATTCAGATATACATTTTTTATTGATTTATAGCTTTTAATTTAGTATTTTAATTTCAACTTACACTAAAAAATTCAAACAATAAAATTATCAATATATTACAAGGCATTCTCTAAATATTTGTATTAAAATTAATCAGACTTAAAATTTTACACACTAAATATACAATTTATATTTTGAATTCCAACTGTAAATAGTAATTTCTAATTATAATTTGATTTACAAAATATGTGAAACTGTACTCATAACTTATTTAAAGCAAATTTAATCAAAGTTAGAAAACTTAAATAATAAAATGCATGATTCTCAAAGTATTTATTCAATATTAAATTAGCTACCAACCTCTGTAATTGATAGCTTGTGAGCAGAATCATTACTTATGTTGGCTATATTTTACCGATTTGAAGTATTTTTAGTCAATTTAATTGAATAAAAGTATCAAAGATTTGTCTCCAATTTAGTGGGGCATAAATACATTATCTCCTCAGGCTCTATTTTTTTATATTTCTCTCTCATAAAATAATCTAAAGTTTAAAACATTTGGGAGATGTTTGTTTCATAAATGCTTTTCAATTGTATTTACTAATTTGTTTATTTTTATTGCAAGATTCAAAAATATTAAAAAATATACAATTAATTTGTAATAATTATTATCCTCCCTTATTTTTATAGTTTATACCTCTTTATTAAAATATGATAGAATTTGGTATTATAATAGATCTTTCTCCTTTCTCATCAAACTAATCTAATGTAACTATTTTATTTTGCCTTAAAAACAACTAATCAAAATTTAACTTTGCAACTGTTAAAATTATTAAACAAAACCTCACATTTTGGTTATAGTCTGCATAGTAAATGAGGAATAAAAATCTATCATTAAAACAAGAAGACATTTCAAATAGCTTAAAAGACAGTAATGTTCCTAAAATTATAATTGGTATAGAGAAATTCCAACTTGAATGAATAGCTTTTACAGTAAGCTCGACTGTTCTCTTCATATTTGCTTATATTCAATAATACGATTTATAATTTGTTAATATTTATATTTTAATATTTTTCTAGTATTTCTAAGTCATGCTTTATGATATTATTTATATTTCAATATTTTATTTTAAAATAAAAATCTAAAAATTAATATTCAATAAACATTTTTTGATATTTTTTGTTTCATAAATATAGTCGAGATTTCTCACGAAATAAAACTTTAATAAAAAATAATTACTCTTATCTTCTTATAAGATTTTTTATGCATGCCTATTTTTATGATAAAATATAATTTTTGTTAAATTAGTTCAATTCTCAAATGCTACAATAATTTTATAATAAAATAAAAGCAAAGATGACTACTATTAACAATCAAAATTGAGAAGAAGCATATTAATTTTGATTTATTTAACATTCATTTTTTGATCTAAGCTTTGATCACTATGAATGTATTGAAGTCAATATTATAATATCTATTAACTTAGTTTCTTTGGGATGCAATGATGCAGTCAGAGTTTTAGTGATTAAGCTTTTAATTGTTGTGACAACTTAGATTAATATTAAATTTACTCAAGCAGGCCTATCGAATTTTGGATTCAGATTTGATTGGCACTTTTGCCAAATCTTGCAACTGCTCAATAAATATTCTAATTGTTTTTGTGTCGAACCTAAATGCATAGCTACTTTATGAATTAAGTTCTATCTGCAGTAATTTACAAGCGACTATTTTGTGTGCAACTATGCTATGAGACTTTGTATGTTTAGACTCGATTGCAATAAATTTAGTCAACTCCGATGTGCTTTTCCTCGCTAAAATTAATAAGCATGAATAGTTCTATATGAGTCACTGCAAACCTAAAAATGAATACGACTTAAATTTTAATTTAAAAGAAACTTTTACTAAAATTTGAGTTTTTAATATAAACATTTGTTCAGTCAGTCAAGTAAATTTGACAAAATATCGATCATTTAGGAGATTTGACAGCATCAAATACGGTATTAACTTTTCATTCAGAAATATGTTGTTAGTATATTTACAAACTAACATTTAAAATAAATAGATTGTTCTCTTGAGATTTACTATTCTATTTCAATCATATTTGAAGATGAATAAATAAACTTACGGAAAATCTTTATTGTCTTTGAATTCATTGATATAATACTGGTCATCCTTAAGCTCAAGTTGTTCTATAAAAAGAATTAGAATAATATTGAAAAGTATTAATAAAGAATTAATCGAGATTTTTATGCTATAAAGTTTTGAACTTTGTCAATTTACATATGAATGTTCAATAAAATAATTGTCAAACCATCCTATCCTATCTTCAATTAATATTAGTAGTCATCTAATCTTAAATAATAAAAACTAGAGTTTTATATATTAAATTGACGACTAATGATTATCAGATTTACTATCATATTTGTGAAATTTACAATTTTTATTTGATTTTAATTTGTTTCAATAAAAATAGCCATACTGATTAACTCAAATCCTAATACTCTTTATAAAGCTGTCCAAATAAGCGAATGTAAGCTTTACTAATTTCATATTTATCTGATATAAGGAAATCTTTAGTGTTAATTAATAACCTATTTTAATTTCTTCGTGTAAATTAGTTTAAGAATCTAAAATATAAGGAGAAGCTAATAATATATTTTTACTTTAAGTGTAACACAGCTTTTAACATTTAACTTAATATAAGATTAATTTCATGTTGTACAATAAATGAACTAACAAAAGTTTTAGTTTTATTTTTGATATGATTAGTTACTCAGGAAGGTGCTTTATTTTCTGACAATTAGAATCAAGAAAATTTTAGGAACAACAATATCAAATGAACTATTGTATGTTTTTGCATCTTTTGCAATAGGCATTATTACTTGGAGAATTTTCTTTCTAGGTTTCGATTAAATAAATCAGGTGTACTCTTTCAATTATTAAATATAGTTATCCCCTTGAGAACAAATAGTTTATCAAGTTGAGACTGAAGATGAAATAAACTTTGAGTCTTATATCTCAATAAGAATTTACACATTCAAACACCAATGAAATTTACTATAATTATAGTATTTAACAAAAATAATTGTTTAATTTGTAAAAACAGCAATCAAATGTTTAAATGATTAGTGATATACTAATCATACTCCTTAATCGATATTTATTAAAAGAATATAACTTAATGTTATTTTAAATAATGTAAATAACTGCTCAAGAATGGCACTCCTCCATAATGCTTGAACAATTTTTCAAAATGCGAGTTATGATTCTTTTGAAGATTTATTATGACTTTATCAAAGCTAATCAATCAGTAAAATATTAGCACTCAGTTAAATTCAGAATTGAATCTCAACAAGCAATCTAATTTTCCTTATTAATATTATATCTTTATTATTGAATTTTAAAAACTAATTTGATAGTCTCTTAATAAAACTTATTTATATTAATTCTCAATCATTTAAATTGAAATTTTAAAAATAATTTTTTAACTTTTAGAAATTTCAGCTTTAAATTGAATAGTTTAAATTTTTAATCAAGTATATATAGATACAGATTAATGTGAAACTAATACTTGAAGTACCTTTATTAGTAGTAATAGTTGATGCTTAAATTTAAATGGAATCAATTCGAGGATAAGTTTATATGAAGATATTATATTTGCTAATAAATGCTAAAACTTAAGCTAAATATATAATATTCAAACAAAACTTTTTTAATAAAACTTAAAAATACTGAAAATTAGAAACTATTAAAGCGCTTACTGATCATATTCTTGCATTTCTCTTTCTCTTTTTTTTCATTTACATATTCATCTATCTACACAGAATTATTACGCTGTTTAAAATAAGAATTTAAATTTTTAACTATACAAACTAGCTGAATTGAGTTACTGATAAAAATACTTATTGATAATATTGCTTGTTGTTATATGAACAAAAGAATAGTTTTTTTGTTATTGCGCAGTCAATAAAATTTTTTTGATATTGACCACGAAGTATTTAATTACAAAACATTTTACTAATAGTGCAAAGAGAAATTATTTTGAATAAAATATGATATTAATGATTAATTCTCTTTAATAAAACTATTCAATTAAATAAATAAACTAAAGTAAACATGAGTTTTAAAAGTCATTTGGGAATTTTAATACACTATCATTAGATGGAGTATTAACTTCTGAGAAATGAAGGATTATAGTTTGGAAAAACTATTTGCATACTTTCAATGTTTTTAGTGTAAATTATATAAAATTTATTAGTAACTTTAAATAATCTTTAAATTCAATGTTAAACTCAAAAGTAAGCTTACATCGATTAATTTCTTCTCAAATTTGTCAAATCTATTTTCCAGATTTAAAGTATTCTTTTCAGCCTCCTTGCTACTTTTCTCAATCAACTTTTTGCAATCTGTTTTATTTTTATTAAGATCTATATACAACTGTGAGTTGGAGTCGAGGATATCAAAATAAATGAGTTCGAGGTAAAGAAAACAAACTGGCAGACTCAAACATTTTATATAGAGCATCTTTTTAAAATAAAACTCATATAGTTGCATTTCAAAAATAAAAACAGTTCAGATACTCTTATTACAATGAAGTCGAAATACAAGTGGTGTTTGATCAAATTGTTCTTCAAATAGATTTTAAATAATTGAAAAGACTCTTTAATATTTTATACAATCAAAGTGAATATTAGATTGCAAAATCAAACTTTACAATACTGGAAAAATCTTTCTCGGTAAGGAGAATTATGTGGCAACCAGAATGGAACAAAGTTCTTGAAGTACTTCGACTACTTGTTAAATCAGCTTTATTAAATTTAGATACTATTGAAATATGCCCATCTAAATTCATTTAAAGTGTTAGACAGTCACTCAAATATTCATTTGACTGTTTAAATGTTGAAGAGTAATTTCAACTATTTAAAATCTATTTGGTTTATTCAACTTATCATCAAAGGTTGAGATGTGATAAAAAGTCAATATTCTTCATTAGTAATTTCGAAAGATTATTTTCTATTTACTTAGTTAGTCGACTTCAAGATGGTCACAATCTGATTTTTAAGTTATTATTAGTATGATTGACTTTAGACAAATTTCAAACAAAATATAAACTTGAGTAAATTAGTTTTAGTTTAGATAAATATTAAGATAAGTTTAACATATAGCTCAGCTAAAATATCCAAAGTAAAGAGTAATACTACATCATGGAAAGTATATTTTGTGCTTGCCAACCCTTTCTTGAACTGGCAATTCCATTTTGAGCATTTCAGATATTTCAGATTAAGTTATAATATTATGATTGAAATTATTTAATTTTATATTTATTTAAGTTTTAAATATCTGACTATTTGCATATTTATTGCTTCAAAACTATATTGTCAATTATGGAGTTTGGAGTTGAAGAGAGAAAGATTATCTGCAAGTGTTTTGGATTTTGGATTATATGGAGCAAATATTTAACTAATTAGCATTTTGATGGAGCCAAACTATAATCAAAATGATTTTAATGAATCAATGATTAGATTACTAAGAAGAAGCCAATGGATATTTACAAACCCTCTGAAGATGTTTCAGAATTTGAACAAAAATAAAGACAAATCTTGATTGATTTTTTTATTCTGGAGATATTTGGATACAATCTCTATTTATCTCGAAAACCTAAATGATCAAAAATAAAAATAAATTAATGTATTTAATTATTATAAATTATACAACTCCTCCAAAAATTATTAAAGTCAATCAAGTCCATTGAGAGTTGAAAGGATGCCCTAAAAAGCTAAATAAAATGCATTGAATTTATTTAAAACGACATTAAAATATCATCAAGAAAAATTATGTTGTTTTCAGAGACAAAGTTTGATAATGTATCTAAACTACAATAATTAATGCATTTAATAAACTTGTATATATGCTAAGCTCTAAAGTAAAAAACTTCAATTTCGAAATGATGTGAGATATAATTGGTGCTTACGCAATATTAATTCAACTTTCGTTTATGGACTTTTTATTTCAGATTAGTGCAAATTTTATTTAAAAATGAAAGTCAATGTGAGCTAAAAGTTGGGAAATTTCTTTTTCAAAGAACAGAGAAAGAAAAGTAGGTGCTTAGAGAGCTATTAGTTTATATATAAAAACAATCTTATATCTATATGTAGATAATTCTAATGATGGCACAACATAAATATATTACAAAAAGCTATAGGTTAAATTGATAGATTTTATTTCTGAACAAAAATCATAATATAAATGGTAAATGCGGAATATCATTAAACAAAAAAATGTTACAGTTTATGAAGATGATTACATCCAGGTAATCGATTGGTTACTCTATTCCTAGATCTTTATCTAATAGAGAATCTATGGAGATATCAAAGAATTACTCAAAGAAAAACCTCTCATCAATAAACAGACTCAAAAATAAATTGATCAGCATTTGGAAAACATTGAAGAAATCACAGTGAAAAGATTTTGAGAAAGTATTAATGACATAATGAATGTATGAATAGAATTAAGAGGAGCATTAACAAACTATTAGTTTTTTAATAATCATTTCAATTATGATATTATAATTAAGCTCGAAATATGATAAATGTTCAAGATAGGGTTGTCAATAGCAAAATATAACTTCCAGGGTGTATTGATATTTCAATGTATTATTATTTTGCCGAATTTGAGATTCACTTAAAATTTAGGTAATTAGTCTGAATTGAAGTTGAAAATTGCAGTTTTAAGTTAGAGACAATAATTATTCCTCAAAAATGCAGATATTTTTAAATTATTAAATTTTAAACCGTTTAAATATCATTCTTAGTATTGTGTATATGATGCAACTCTCAAACAGTTGATCAATAAGATCTATCGAATTGTAATAATTGAAAATTACAATTGAATGTATTGAGCCAAATATGAGAATAATTACTTTGAGTTTATAATCTACTTCATTCAATCATTATTTCAACTTCAGTTTTCAATATTTTTGCACAACATGACAAGATTGTTTAAAACTAAGCTCTGACAGAATAATCTATATTTTATTTCAATCATATTTAATTTTAAGAAGATTGAGGGATAAAGCTAGTAAAAAATCAACACTCTTTATATGAATATTTTCTAAAAATTTAAGCAGCTATTAATGAAAAAGTTGCAAAATTAAATAATGACTTTACAGCATATTTTCTACTCAAATGATGTTTAGTCCAAAGCAAAAGTCAGAGAGATGAGAAGTTAGGTGGAGAAGTCTTAGCACTTGGTTTTACCTTAAGCATTACTAAATGAAGCTAATTTTTGGCCAAATATATTAGCTCTAAAAAGTTTTACATTATTTACTAAAAAGATGGAATGGATAAAATAAAATCATTTGAAACTTAGGTATTTTTCTTCTCTTTTTTCTCCTTCTACACAAACAATCGCCTGGTATATTCAGTTTTGAGTGTAATTTGCTAAACCTTTTATTTTGATATTAAAATACTAAATAACAGTAATTTTTATTGAGGTGCTAGACAAAGAGGGATTTGGGCAAAGGGTTATACGGTATACATCAATCAATAATGAATGCAACGGTGTTTTTACTATAAATTAGTTGAAATAATCAAATTAAAAGAGAAGATTAAATGATAAAAAGAGAACTTAGATTCCTAATTTACAACTTTAAAACAAAATTCTTTAAGCTTAGTATAAGAGAATTTATTGATAGATTAAATATTAAATTCCACACTTCGATTTCCTATTGCTTTTCACTTACGAGAGTGCAAGCTAAATAGTGATTAATTGCATCAAATTGCTCTAGATCTGAAATTTTAATATACAAACAAAGGATTTAAATAAATGATTATTAACTTATACTTGAATTTTAATTTGAATTGTGATCAAATCCAATAAGATTTTTTCAAGATAATCACATATTAAGCTTCTGAAGATAATTTACTAATTTAACTGTAGAACAATGATGCATGCTACTCATTTGTATACTTAAATTTTACAATAATTTAATTGAATAAATTATAAATATGGTTGATGAAAGCCTTTTTATTAATATAATCAGCAAATTCATATCATTTATCAGAACTAATTATTAAAGTGATATTTGAGTAAGCTATATCTCTTTCTATTGTCAAGATATTCCTTTATTCATTTTTTACAAATGAAGTTCTATTAAATCTATTAAAGATATGTAAAAATACAAATGAAATATCAAAATAGAAAGATTTAGATCTAAGATGATTTAAATTCTGATGATCTAACTAGTAGCAACGATTAAAGGTATTTGAATAAACTATATATTTGCTTCTGTAAATATTTAATTTTACAAAAAAATTAAAAACGAAAATTTTGAAGTTTCTCAAAATCATTAAAAAAGTCATTAAATAAAAAATTTAAACAATTTATTCTATCCATAAAGGAAATAAAAATGAAAAGTGAAGGAGCCTAATGCTTAAATTAAACTAATATTTTCAAATAAACAATCTAGATACATTATTTTAATAATTGTTCATCGAAAGTATCTAAACAGATTAATCATAAACTAAATTTAACTTATTTTATACCTTGTTTGTTTGCAAATTGTTTAATTTTTTTATCAAAATTTCCTTGATTTTTCTCTAATTTTCCTTGATTTTTCTCTAATTTCTCTTGATTTTTCTCTGAATTTTCCAGAATTATTTTTAATTTCTCTTGATTTTCTTTTACCTCTTCTATTTGTTGAGTCTCCTCGTTTAGTTTTTGACTAATTTTATTCAAGCTTAATTCATTATTCTTTTGAACATTTTCAAAACTTTCATTCGTTTTTTCCTTCAATTCCTTAAAATTTCTTAGTGTAGATTTAGCATTGTTCTCAATAGTATTATTGATTTCATTAATCTTTTTATCAGATTCCTTCTCTCCCTTTTCTAACTTTTTAATCTTGTCGTCCATCTGAGTAATTCTTTGTGTGAACTCTTGTGTAATTGAGTTGACGAGTTTTTCTCTGGACTCCATCTCCCTTTCTTTGATCTTCAGGTAGAACTGGGAGCTAATAAACCTCAGCTCATTTTCTTGGTCTCTCTCTTCCAGTTTTCTAGTGATTTCTCTACTGATTTTGAGTCTCGA
>JAQGFW010000808.1:0-11314 GCA_030463445.1 Euplotes aediculatus
GTCAATCCGGATGGGCCTGTTATTGTCGTCATACTCCAGCGTCACCTGGCTTTTCGCATCCGGACGCAGGTATTTGATCTGTTTGTTTTCACGACGGAGGGCTGCCAGTTCCTGAAGAATTTTGTGCGCGATATCCAATGCCAACGGCATATAATCCTCTGTTTCATTGGTAGCATATCCGAACATCATACCCTGGTCGCCCGCTCCCTGCTCTTCTTTCTTCTTTTTGTCAACTCCCTGGTTGATATCGGGTGATTGTTCATGAATCGCTGACAATACACCACAGGAGTTGGCTTCGAACATATACTCGCTCTTGGTGTAGCCGATTTTTTTTATAACGCCCCTTGCAATGTCCTGAACATCCAAATAAGCTTTACTTTTTACTTCTCCGGCCAATACTACCTGTCCGGTGGTAACCAGTGTTTCGCAGGCAACTTTGGATTGCGGATCAAATGCAAGAAAATTATCAATCAGCGCATCTGAAATCTGGTCAGCCACTTTATCCGGATGTCCTTCGGATACACTTTCGGAGGTAAATAAATACGGCATTTAAAAAAGTTTAAAATTCGGAGCAAATATAATCGTCAACAGCTTACAACTTGGAATAAACAAGATACAAACGCATCTTTTGTGTAGGATGTGCACCTCCTCCGATAACCGTGCGACCGGCGCCAAGCCTGTTACTGATGGTTAACGGAAACTGGTTATCTCCAATAGAAGGAATGACAGGTCGGGTGGTATACGGTGCGTATAACCGAAGCGCAAAGGATTTTTCTTTTCTTGTAACAATTCCCTGAATATAGGAAGTAAGATCAAACTCAAATTTTTTGTCTTTCAGGAAACCACCGAAAGTTCCGGGATCATAATAAATCGGGCTGTTATTCTGGAGAAACACCCAGGAGTTAGGCACGGTAATAAATCTTGATTTGGCACTGTCTACCGCATCCAGGAACAGAAGTCCGGGTGTTGGATAGGTGGCATCCTCAAAACCTTCCAGTTGTTCCGCAATCAATACCGCTTTGTACAGAAGGCGGTTATTCAGTTCCTGCAACCCCGGCACTTTTATCAGACTGTAGGAACCAGGCGTACTTTGAACATACAATTCCGACTGATTGTCTGTACCATTGACAAGCTGATTGCCATAGGGAGAAGCGCCCGGATCTCTTTTAACCAGGTTGGCAGTTGCCCGATAATTCGTACGGAGTACAAAATCGGTTACCGCCGTATCCGCAATACCATTACGGGTTCTGCGGTAATGGAAGCTTAAACGGGTTCCGCTCTGATCACCCAGGTTAAAATAAGCGATGGCTTTCTTAAGCGCTGATGCTGCATCCGGAAGGATCGCCAACCCTTTAAAATGAGTATTAAAGGCCGAGTCAGTTTTATAAATGGTCGTATCAAAATTCATGAGGCGCATCCCGAATTCATTGGGCAACACGATACGCAACTCGTTTACTGTCCGTACCGTATCCTTAACACGGATATACTGCAAACTGTCGTTTAAACTGAGGTAGGAAACATTTGATTTTTCAGCAATAAGCTGTGTTGTAGCAAAGGGGGGATGACTGATCAGGTAACCTGTGGAAGAATCCCTGAATGGAGCAGCCTGGTCTATTTCATAAATTTTGAATCCCTGAACCGAATTGCTGTCGCCATACAAAGACTTGTAGCGAAGGGATAAAACCACAGAATCGAGACCAATTAAACTATCCACTGAACTTCCGAAGGGATAGGACCCAAATAAGGATGGATGCAGCTGAACATACATTTCAGCCTGGGTAGTTCCAAAAAAAGGATCTTCCAGAATGCCGAAAAGATGATCCGCATCACGTCCCTGACGGGTGCTATCGGGCAGTTCAAAGGCAGTAGTAATCACCTCCAGGGTAGTATCAAATACGGTAACATTATCTACAGCGGGAATCAATCCACCGCCGAGTTCGGTTGTCCGGATTTTGGTGCAGGACTCAATCAGTACTACAATGGTAATAACAGAGGAAAGGCTCAACAGAAGTTTCTTCACAAACGATCCGGTATTAATCTTAAAAAGTTAGATTCAGCTATGACTATTTAGCAAGGTCGGTATACAGTTGTAAATAGTCTGTTAAATCAGACTCCGCATTGTATGCCAGGATTTTCTTACCCTTTGCTTTTGCAAATTCTTCCGCCAGTTTTTTATCCACTTTTTCAGCGCCAAAAGTGATGGCATCTGAATAGGTGGCACCTCCTTTAAACATGGCCAGATTGGTACCATCTTTAAATGGTTCAAGGTCTTTTTCCTTGATATTGGTGTGAATGGCAGCCTGCTTCAGAAAATCAGGTCCCATTTTTTCCTTGAAGGTATTCTGCCCAAGCGTGAAAACGGTTTTACTATGACTGAAAACGGGTTCCTTTTTGTAGGCTGTTTTCAGGTACAAAGGAATCAATCCGCTCATCCAGCCGCTGCAATGAATAATGTCCGGAGGCCATCCGAATTTTTTCACTGTTTCCAGTGCGCCCTTGCAGAAGAAGATTGTACGAAGACTATTGTCTTCAAACCACTCTTCCTTTTCATCATGAAAAACAAACTTCCGCTTGAAGAGGTCTTCGTTATCCAAAAAATATACCTGTAAACGGGCATTGGGCAGGGAAGCAACTTTAATCTGAAGGGGAAAATCATCGTTATCAACCGATACATTGATTCCCGAAAGACGAACTACTTCGTGCAAACGATGGCGGCGCTCATTGATGGTTCCAAACCTTGGCATAATGCAACGCACTTCAAAGCCATTGTCATTCGATTTGATCGCCAACCGGTTCACCATTTCAGAAAATTCTGTCAGTTCCAGGTACGGCGACATTTCGTTAGCAATGAATAAAATTCTTTTCTTTGTTGACATTTGATCGGTTACTAATTGGTGAAAACCTTCTTTTTTTTCGTTCAAATAGTGTGCAAAGGTAGTATTTTTCCCGCTAAAACCCGAAACGCATGATCCTTTTTAAGCAGGTCCAGGCTCTACAGCAGGAACTTCAGTTGATCCGTCAAGAAGGCCGCAGCATTGGATTTGTTCCTACCATGGGGGCACTTCATTCGGGACATCTGTCATTACTGGACGCAGCCCGGAAGCAGAATACTGCGGTTATTTGCAGCATTTTTGTAAACCCTACCCAGTTCAATGACCCTTCCGATTTTGAAAAATATCCGGTCACACTGGAAAAAGACATTGAATTATTAATCCAGAGTGGCTGCCATCTTCTTTTTCTACCATATGTTTCTGAAATTTACCCGAACGGAACTGAAACACTTCCCCATTATCCCATCGGATTTCTGGAAACCGTGCTGGAGGGGAAATATCGTCCCGGTCATTTTCAGGGTGTATGCCAGGTAATGCACCGGCTGCTTGATATTGTTCAGGCAGATCATCTTTACATGGGACAGAAAGACTACCAGCAATGCATGGTGGTAAAACGATTGCTGGATATCACCGGCATTCAGACAACCCTTCATACCTGTCCAACCCTGCGCGAGGCAGACGGACTAGCCATGAGCAGCCGAAATACCCGGCTCTCACCGGAGCAACGCAGACAGGCAGTTACCATTTCCAGGGTATTGCAGGAGATTGGGGAAAAGCTACAGCCCGGAGCTACCAATTCAGTTTTGCAGGCCGCTGAACAAAAACTGGAGCAGGCAGGTTTTAAGGTAGATTATGTGTCATTGGCAGCTGCCGACAGCCTCGAACTCCTGGAGCATTGGGATGGCAGGCAACCGGTGGTAGCCCTGGCAGCCGCTTACCTGGGAAATGTCCGATTAATTGACAATATGTTAATCCATTCAGGGAAGTGAACAAAATACCTACCTTGCGAAACGTTTTACTATTACAAAACTGAATACATGGACATCGAGATACTCAAATCCAAAGTACATCGCCTCACCATAACGGAAGCCAATCTGCATTATGTTGGAAGTCTGACTCTCGACGAAGACCTGATGGATGCGGCCAACATGATCGAACATGAAAAGATCCAGGTGGTGAATGTAAACACGGGTTCCCGCATCGAAACCTATCTGATCAAAGGAAAACGTGGTTCCGGTGTATGCTGTCTGAATGGTCCGGCGGCCCGCCAGGGAGCTGTTGGCGATGTGGTAATCATTATTTCGTATGCACGGATGCCGTTTGAAGCAGCGAAGACCTTCAAACCCTGGGTAATTTTCCCGAAAGAAGGTAATTTGTTATAAATAAGGTCTCATGAAAAAGAAGATCAACAGCCTGCTTCAATATGCTTTCTTCCTGGGGCTGGCGATCTTTTTAGTGTGGTGGAGCCTCAGCAAAATTTCCGACGCGCATTGGGAAGAAATGAAAACGGCCATGCGCGAAACCAATTACTGGTTATTAGTTCCGGTGGCCATTGCCTTACTGGTAAGTCATCTCAGCCGGGCAATCCGATGGCGTATTCTGATGGAACCCATGGGCTACAAACCTTCTCTCATCAACACTTATCTGGCTGTATTGATTGGATATTTTGCCAACCAGGGGGTTCCCCGGCTTGGCGAGGTACTGAAATGCACGATTCTTAGCCGCTACGAAAAAGTTCCGGCCGATAAACTGATTGGGACCATTGTGGCGGAACGGGCCTTTGACCTGCTTTGTCTTATCCTGGTTTTTGTCATCACCTTTTTTTCCCAGATTTCTGTTATTGGACAATATGCCGGCAATCTGCTCAATCAGCTCTTGTATGGCAGTTCAGAAAAAGCCGGCAATAATGGCCTGTATATCGGACTTGCCATTGTCGCCTTCCTGGTGGTAGTATTCTGGTGGCTGGTGCGCAGGTATTCCGAAAGCAAACTCGTGCAGAAATCCCGTACGGTAATCAGTGGCATCTGGCAGGGTATCAACAGCATCCGGTTTCTGAAAAACAAGGGATGGTTCCTGTTTCATTCCTTCCTGATCTGGTTTCTCTACCTGGCCAGCATCCGGATTGGTTTTTATGCCATGACGGCCACCCAGCCTTATGGATGGTTACCCTCCTTTTCTGTTTTATCTTTAGGTAGCGTAGGAATGATTGTAACCCCTGGCGGGATGGGCGCTTATCCTATCCTGGTGCAGGAAACCATGTCCTTGTACGGATTAAGCGAAGGAATCGGCAATGCCTTCGGATATATACTCTGGCTGGCTCAATTTGTTCTGGTACTGGTTGCCGGCGCAGTATCGCTCCTGTTATTACCAGTAGTCAACCGCAAAGCAACCCCTAAATAGCACCCATATGCGAAATGCCAGTATTATTCACCAGAAAGTCTATAATCGCGATGCGCTGATCCGCCAGACTGCTGTTTGGAAATTTCTTGGTAAACACATCGCATTTACCAACGGCGTCTTTGATATCGTACATCAGGGCCATATTTATTCACTTACCCAGGCTGCCCAGGAAGCCGATATCCTGATCGTTGGCATCAATAGTGACAGCTCTGTCAAACGCCTGAATAAAGGCCCCGAAAGACCTATCAACAACCAGGAATCCAGGGCCCTGTTGATCGCTTCCATGATTATGGTAGATGCCGTAGTTGTGTTTGATGAAGATACCCCCTACGAGCTCATCCTTTCCATTATGCCGGATGTGTTGGTTAAAGGCGGCGATTACCGGGTTGAACAGGTGGTTGGTCACCGCGAAATACTTGAAAACGGCGGCCAGGTAATTATCAATCCCATTGTGGAAGGATATTCAACTACGAGCATTGTGGAAAGAATTAAGAATTAAGATGTATGAATTAAGATTTAAGATGTAAGAATTAAGATTTGGAGGCATGGAAGAAAAGCTTAAGGAATGAATCTCCACTATTAATAACTATCAATCGGAAGGAACTGTATCTGCGTTAACCAAACCAGGGCTGTATCAGGTTGCAGGCGGATTAATTGGATTTTTGTTGATTGGGTGCACGATGATTAATGGAGGTTATCAACCATGTTATGCAGGTTATCGGCTTTGCCATTCCAGGTGTTGGCTTTCAATATGTAGCAGGATTCTACCTTACGATTGGAATCGATCTTACAGACTCCCTACAACCTGCATTTGGTGCATGAATTTCAAAACTTGATATCAATCTAAACAGACATCATGAGCACCTGCAAGTAAACCTGAATCTGATCGCGTTTACGCTGATTTACTGGATCGATAAAAACTGGAAAACAGCCAAAGAAGAAGCGCCCTTAAAAAAATTTGGAGTCACTGCCTCCAGTGACCCCAAATCTTAAATCTTAATTCTTAAATCTTAATTCTTAAATCTTAATTCATAATTCACACTTCATATTTGACCCACTTCTCACTGCTCTCATTGCTCTTCACCACATTCTCAATAAAGGCCATACCACGAATTCCTTCTTTTACAGAAGGGAAATCTACCACATCAGCGTTTACTGCAGTACCATTGATGCGTGCTGCCAGGGTCAGTGAAAAATTCCGATAGATATTAGCGAATGCTTCAAGGTATCCTTCCGGATGCCCGCCCGGAGTGCGACAGTTATGACGACCGATATCACTCAGATAACCAGATCCTGCACGCAGGGTTTCCATCGGTTTGTCGTACCATTTCAGCAGCAGTGAATTCGGTTCCTGCTGGTGCCATTCGATACCACCCAATTCGCCGTAAATACGGATGGATAAATTATTCTCCTCTCCTGCCGCTACCTGTGTGGCTATCAAAACACCACTGGCTCCGGAATTGAACTTGAGCAATACAGCACCATCATCATCCAGGGCGCGGTTTTCCACCACCACATTCAGGTTGGCACAAAGTTCTGCTACTTCCAGGCCGCTGATATATTCTGCCAGGTTGAAGGCATGGGTACCAATATCGCCCATCACTCCACTCTTGCCTGATTTTTTAGCATCGGTTCTCCAGGCTGCTCCGGCATTGCCTTCGCGCTCAGATAAGCGGCTGAGCCAGCCCTGGCGATATTCTACGTATACTTTACGAATCTTTCCAATTTTTCCGCTTTGAACCAGGTTGCGGGCTTCCTTCACCATCGGATAACCGGTGTAGGTATGGGTTAGGCAAAGAACCAGTCCGGTTTCCTTTACTTTCTGATCCAGTGCTATGGCTTCTTCCAGGGAAAGCGTGATAGGCTTTTCAATCACCACGTGAAATCCTTTTTCCAGGGCCATCATAGCGGGTGCGAAATGCGCAAAATTGGGCGTTACGATTGTTACGAAATCCATACGTACATCCTCCGGTAAAGCGGCTTCCTTTTCCAGCATTTCATCATAACTGGTATAGGTACGTTCAGGAGCTAAAAAAAGCGATTTTCCACTCTCAATTGCGATATCCTTATTGATGCTGAGGGCTCCGCAAACGAGTTCAATTTTTCCATCCATATTGGCAGCCAGGCGATGGATCGCACCGATAAAGGCGTCATTTCCACCACCAATCATTCCCATTCGAAGTTTTCGGTTCATTGTTGCTTGTTTTTGAGATTAGGATTCTAAAAATAGGAATTCTACGAGGATTTTTCCACAAGCTGTGGAAAATAGCACAACCATTACCGGGTTACTATTTCTCTGGCACAGTATTAAGGGTGTCTATTCATTAAAAAAAACTATCATGGCAACAAAAGTAACCTTTACCCTGAGTCCGGAAATTGTAGGAGATGCAACCGAAGCGATTCTGGTGGGTGATTTTAATAACTGGAATCCGAATGAGGGCGTGGGTTTAAAAGTGCAGAAAGATGGCAGTCTCAAGGCTACCGTGGCGCTGGAACCGGGACAAACCTATCATTACCGCTATTTCCTGAGCGATGGTCGCTGGGTAAATGACGGAAATGCTGATTACTATTATTTTGATCCTGTTTATCATGTAGATAATTGTGTGATCACTGTACCGGAAAAGAAAGCGGCCACCAAAAAAACTGCTACTGATAAAGAAACAGCGCCGGCAACTGCTGTAGCTGCGAAACCGGATGATCTGACAAAAATTGAAGGAATTGGGAAGAAGATCGCCGAGTTGTTGAAAAATGCTGAAATCGAAAGCTTTGAACAGCTCTCCAAATCAACTCCGAAAAAAATTAAAGCCATTCTGGAAGCAGCCGGTTCAAAGTTTAAAGTACATGATCCTGCTACCTGGCCCAAACAGGCGAAACTGGCTACAGCCGGTAAATGGGAAGAACTGAAAAAACTGCAGGCAGAATTGAAGGGAGGCAAGTAAGCCTTCCGGTGGATTTTATCTGTACATCCGCTCCACTTCCTGTACGATGAGTTCAATTTCCTTGTCTTCATCGGCAGGATCATAGGGCTGTTTCAGGCTGGAGCCAAAGAAAAAGGCTACTGTTTGCCAGAACCGGGCTGATACCCCACCCCTGTATTCTTTTACCAGTTCATAACAGTTGTTACCTGTCTGGCGATTGATCAGTTTCATCAACACCCGTCCCTGGTAAACCGATAATTTGGTAAGTGGGCCGGAGAATTCTTTTTTGAGTTCTTCTTCCCTGCTTTCCAGGTATTTGCGCCGTTCCTTCTTGGACATATGCTCCATCTTGGCATTGATATCATTGATGATCACACCGGCTTTGCGTGCATAGGGGTAGGTGACATATACGGCGTTGCGAAGGCGGGTCCATTTCGCATACCGTTTGCGCATTGCCGGCGGCATTGGTGCGGTAACATATACGTATTGCAGCCAGCCCGAGGGAAGTGTATCCCCTTCAACTACAAAAATGGGAACGATAATGGTATCATTGGGCCCCCATTTTGGGTTAAAAGGTATTGGTCCGGGTACTGGTGCAGGCAAAGGTACCTGGGCATGCGCCTGAACTCCCAGCAGTACCAATCCGGTAAGCAGGATGGCATATAATGTATGGAGGGGAGTTCTATTCATGCAACTTAACATCAGTAACGACTCATAGACACAAGTATTGGGCTTGTAGCTGTTACTGCTTTCCTAAATTTTATTGACGGCTTTCAGGCGGCCCTGTTTTCTCCGGTAGACCATCGAAACACCAAAGCCCATTGTCATGATGATGATTCCTGCCCAGAGCAGGTTGATATGGGGAAATTCATACACTTTCAACGCGATGAAAGGTACCATCCGGTTACTTTCTTTCACCTGTAATTCAATCTTCTGGTTCTCCAGTACACGGCTGAACGCGATCGCTATATTCTGTGCGAAAACCGTATCAACGATGTACCGGGCTTCATTCCCTTCCACATAAAATACCGGTTGCGCCTTATAACTGGTGCCTTCTTTGGAGAAAACAGTGATATCTGCCATCAGTGCGGTATCTGTTGGCTGAAACTGGTATTTCTTATTGTTTGGATTCGGAACTACGGTATTCAGGGTAAAGAAACCGTTGGAATAATATACCGTGTCTTTTACATTCACGGTATAACGCTTGAACTGCGCAGTATCCTCACGGTTATCCATATCCGCAGCATAGGTGATATAACTGAAGATATCACGATTCCAGTAATGCCTTGAATCAGGATTGTTTGAAAAGCCTTCCATGCCCTTGGTATTACGGATCAGGTTGGGATACAGCACAAAACTTTCAGCGCTGTCTTTCCGCATCATTTCAATACGGTAATAACTGATATTCCCATTTGCATTGGTACTATCCGCATTGGCAAAAGTGGCCATATAATTACCCATATCCGTTGGCACACCTTTGATGAGTGTCAGGTTCTCAAGTGGTTTTTCCTTTGAGCGTTCATCCCATTTGAGGTTGATGCCGGTGGTGTTATAACTCAATACTTTTCTGTTGGATGCAGATATCAGAATGCCCACCAGGCTGAGTGCAAAGCCCACGTGTGTAATGGAGCCACCAGCCGCTTTCAGTTTGCCATTCAGGCCGGTCCAGATATACAGCGCATTGGATACCAGGGCATACACAGCAGCTACAAAAGCCAGGTAAATGGCGATCTGGAATCCGATGCCTTTTTTATCGTAGTCAATTCCGCTAACCAGGAAATAAATCAAACAAATGGCAGCTGTCAGCACTGTTGGCAGTACAAATTTTTTCACCCACCCAGTACCGGTTTTTTTATATTTCAGGTATTGGGCAAATGCGGTCAGCAGACCAATTACAATTGCTACAAAAATCTGGATCTTGTTGTATGAGAATTCGATATCCTCGGGTGCGGCGGTGCTCTGCCCGGTTAGTTTGTTGTAAATCGGATTAAAGGAGTTCTGCCAGGTAATCACCAGGGCACTCAGAAATAGTACCAGTGAACCGATAAACATCCAGAATTCCCGGGAAGACGTTTCCTCCTCTCTCGAAATATGAGGAATCTGCCGGTAGCGAACCAGGTAGAGTACGAGCGATGGTATAGTGAACAGCAGCAGGAACAGTAACAACTGAGTATTCATTCCGAGGTCGGTAAAGGAGTGTACAGAACTGTCTCCCAAAACTCCGCTCCGGGTGAGGAAGGTGGAAAAAACCACCATTATAAAACTCAGAATAAAAAACAGATAGGTAGTTCTCAGGGAATGTCCGGTTGCATTAAAGATCACCTGTGTATGTACCCCTCCTACCAGGATCAACCAGGGCACCAGAGAGGCATTTTCTACCGGATCCCATGCCCAATAACCGCCAAAAGTCAGTGATTCATAGGCCCAGGCAGCACCCATCATTATACCCAGACCAAGTATTCCTGCAGCAAACAGGGAATAAGGAAGGGCTTCGCGGGTCCAGGTACCAAAATCTTTCTTCCATAACCCCGCAATTGCATAGGCAAAAGGAATAATGGTAGCGGCAAATCCGAGAAATAATACCGGTGGGTGAATGACCATCCAATAGTTTTGCAGTAACTGATTCAGTCCCTGACCATCCTGCATCTGTGGCAGACTGAGGTAATCAGGTCGGGCAAATACGGGAGCATCTGCAAATTTTTCCCGCACCAGGAGAAAGGGATTACTTCCAATCATGGTATCACCCAGGTATAATCCCAACACCATGCTGGCCATACAAATTTGGGCAAAGGCAATCACGGTCATCAACGGAGATTCCCACTTCGTTTTACGTGCCAGAAAATACAGGCCTATTACCACAAACCAGAAAGACCAGAGCAGGAAACTTCCTTCCTGTCCTTCCCAGAAGGCCGCCAGCAGGTATTCCGGATTCATATCACGGCTGGTATGGTTCCAGGCATAGTAGTACTCGAACTTGTGAGTAGCCATGATATAGAGCAGCAGGGCGAATACCGACAATACTGAAAAGGCATTCAATAAAAAGGAAATCCTTCCCAGTCGTTTCCAGCTGCGTTCATCGGACAGGTCGCGGGAATTGGTCGCTTTAAAATAGGAGATCGTTGCTACCAGTGCGGATACCAGGGCCAGTACAATAAAAAAATGTCC
>JAQGFW010000843.1:0-11595 GCA_030463445.1 Euplotes aediculatus
TCTTTTCCAATTGCCTGGAGCGGGGCTATGATCCGGCAGTCATTTCAGGAGTATGGCGTCAAATCGAAAGTTTCGGAGGATATAGTTTTTCCAAGGCACATTCAGCCTCCTTCGCTGTAGAAAGTTATCAGAGTCTGTACTTGAAAACCTATTATCCGCAGGAATTCATGGTAGCCGTAATCAATAATTTCGGGGGATTTTACAGTCGGGAATTATACTTCTACGAACTATCGAAAACCGGTGCCATCATTCATGCGCCCTGTGTCAACAATAGCGACTGGTTAACCTGCATTAAAGGGCAGGATGTTTATACCGGATTCATTCATATCAAATCATTGGAACAGAAAGCGGCAGAAGCCCTGATTGAAGAAAGAAAAAGAAGCGGCTCTTACAAGAGTCTTGCAGACCTCATTGAAAGAACCGGAATCGGAAAAGAATCGCTCAACTATCTGATCCGTCTGAATGCCTGTCGTTTTACCGGAAAAACTAAAAAAGAGTTGCTATGGGAAGCCAATCTATGGCAGGACTCGTCAAAAACAAAGGAAAAACAGGTTCACCCGGCATTGTTTGAAGAAGCGCCCCTATGTTTCCAGCTACCCGAACTGCCGGCTTATCCCCTGGAAGATTTATATGATGAAATGGAACTGCTCGACTTTCCGCTTTCCAACCCTTTTCCGTTAGCCGCGACCAACACTGAACACTATGTTCCTGCGGCTGCATTGGGGCAATATAAAGGCAAAAAAATCACTGTACTGGGTTATCTGATTACCTATAAACCGGTTCGCACCATCAGGGGAGAGCTCATGTGTTTTGGCACATTCATAGATGCTGCACTCAACTGGCTTGATACCATACATTTTCCAGACTCCCTGCAACGTTATCCTTTACAGGGCAATGGCTTTTATGCCCTCACCGGTGTTGTAGTGGAAGATTTCGGTGTGCTTAATCTCGAAGTCTCTCACCTGAAAAAAATCGGCCTCCAACCCCGCAATACCCCTGCTTTAGCAATCTCTGCTCCTGCACCCGCCCCAGACGGATAACTTTCACTTCTCACATCTCACTTCTCACATCTCACGTTTCACCTTTCACCTTTCACCTCCTTGTTCCATTCCCGCCATATCGCCCATCTTGACCTTGATGCCTTTTTCGTGTCAGTCGAATGCCTGCGTAATACAGCATTGCGGGGCAAGCCCCTGATTGTAGGTGGCTCAGGCGACCGTGGAGTGGTTGCCGCCTGCAGTTATGAAGCCCGTAGCTTTGGTATTCACAGCGCCATGCCGATGAAACTTGCGAGGCGCTTATGTCCGCAGGCAATCATAATCAGTGGAGACATGGAACAATACAGTTATTACTCGCGGCTGGTTACCAGTGTTATAGCCGATAAGGTACCGGTGTTTGAAAAGTCATCAATCGATGAATTTTACATCGATTTGAGCGGAATGGATAAATATTTCGGATGTAGTCTGTTTACGGCAGAATTAAAAAAAACCATTTATAAAGAAAGCGGATTACCCATCTCCTATGCGCTGGCCAGTAATAAACTCATCAGTAAAGTTGGAACAAATGAAGTCAAACCCAATGGCCAGCTGGAGATTCCTTTTGGTAATGAAAAATCTTTTCTCGCACCTCTTGCCATTCAAAAAATACCAGGCGTCGGAAAAGAAACGGGACTGCTGCTGAACCGGATGGGTGTGGAAACTGTCAAAACGCTCAGTGAAATACCGGTAAAAATGCTGTATAACCTGATGGGAAAAAGCGGACTGGAGCTATGGAAAAAAGCACAGGGCATGGATGATTCGCCGGTTGTTCCTTACCGTGAGCAGAAATCAATCTCCAGTGAAGAAACCTTTTCCAATGATACCATAGATATGCAGTTCCTGCAACAGGAACTGGTACGGTTAACCGAAAAAATCGCTTATGAATTGCGCCAGCAAAATAAACTGACCGGCTGTGTTACCGTTAAACTCCGGTATGCCAATTTCGATACGCATACCAAACAGCTTTCGATTCCGTATAACAGTGCCGATCATGTGCTGATTTCAACTGCCAGAAACCTGTTTAACCAACTATACGACCGAAGGTTGCTGGTTCGACTGATAGGCGTACGATTTACCCAACTCATACCCGGCAATCACCAGATCAATTTGTTTGAAGACAGCCAGGAATCGATTCGTCTCTACCAGGCCATTGATAGTATTAAAAACCGGTTTGGAGCAGCACTTATCGGGCATGCGGCCGGGCAGCGGAAATAGGAAATCCCGAAACAGCCGCCCTCCGGCTAGTCCAATTCATTCCGGCAATGCCAAACACCAGAAAAAGAGCCGCCAGCAATAACATTTCATTGGTATGTGGAATCGCCCAGTAAAACATAGCAGTTATACCCTGCGCCATCAACGTAAGTTCTGTCAATAAAATGCCGCTGATAAAGAGCCAGCACCACCCACTCAATCGCCCATCCTGCATTGGTAAAATCTTTTTATCCATCATCCAGCCTAACAGGAACAAACTCACAAATCCCAGTAAGACCAAATGCAGATAACCGATAACTACCGGCCTGTAAGCAAAAGCATAACTACTCAATCCGGGCACTACAGATAAACTCTGCAGCAATATCTTGATACAAAAAGCAAACAGCGACAAGATCCATAACTGCTTCAATCCCTTTTGCTGAATGGTTTTCCTAACAGCGGGATAAATCCTACGCAACAGAAGTATTACCACAATCGGTTGTAGCAGCGCTGCTATCCATGCGGAAACCAGCATCCAGTTTGGTAATCGCAGCCAGAGAGCTGACAAAAAATAAGCAGGTATAGAAATCCAGGCTAAAACTGCGAACAGCTTTCGGAGCGGCTCCTGTACAGTAATGGATAACCGGGAAACAACTAAAGCAAGTATCGCAAACAGAAACCAGCCATTGTATTGAAAATGCAGATAAAAATATACGGCTCCAAAATAAAGTTCCGTTTTGTTAATATGATTGCCCATCAGCCAGGCCAGATAAAAAGTTCCCAATGAAGAAAGTACCAGGAAAAATACCGACCAGCGAATCAGTTGAACCACTAGTTTACCCTGTACAGCCAGCCCATTTTCAATCCACACCTTATAGGCAAACCACCAGCTTGCCAGAACGGATGCAGTCGAAAAAAAGATAGATACCGGACCATAACCCTGAAACGGAAAACTAAACAGCATGCCATAAGCAGTTATGGTATAAACGCCCAGTAAGCGATTATAAGTTTTCGCTTTCTGATCCGGTAGAAGACCAATAATGGCACTCATTAAAAACAGACTAATCCATCCTGCAAAAGCAAAATGTGAATGCGCATGTAATAAATGTTTGTGATGTACCCAGGGAATTGGCAACAAAATCTTCAATCGCAATAACAATCCCGCTAACGCTACCAGCAGCAGATTAAATAATGCCAGCCGTATCCACCGGGGTGCTGTGGCATTCATACTTTTTTTTGCAAAAGAACATCCTGAGTCCTGTAAAAAAGATGATCAGAATCAGGTTCCGTCAATAAAAAACTTTTCCCCGCTGAATAGTCAGTCTTCCTCTTTCGTGCAATGTGCGTATGGTACGGATCACTGTCTCAACCCGCAGACCGGTCATATCAGCCAGTTGCTGTCTGGTTAAATGAAGCTTACAGGGCTTTTGCTCAATACCACGCATCCGTTTGTAATAATTCAGCATGGTGGATATCCGTTGTTCGGGATTATTGTACGCAAGTTCACGCAGTGTGAGGAATTTAAAGCGCAACCTGGATACCAGTAATCTGCTGAAATTAAACTGGATATCATAATTACTCCGCAACAACTGATGAAAATTGGTTTTATGCAACCGGAGTACTATGCAATCCTCATCCGCTATGGCCGTAGCAGCATAAGGCAGGTCGTCAAAGAGCGGCAGTTCTCCAAAGCATTCACCGGGTTCAATCATCACCTGGATAAATTCACGGCCATCTTCATTGATGTTGACCCACCGGACCCGGCCTTCGACTAACTGATAAAAAAAACAGGCAGTACCTCCTTCCATAAAGATGAGATCGCCCTTATTCACTCTTTTATAAGTGGCTCCATAACTCAGCAGTGTTTCCTCAGATATGAAAGCTGTTGACATGATGTGGTTGCATTTCGTTCAACAAATCTATTCACGGAATTCGCTCAGGAACATTATAAATGTACTGATTTCAGCTGAGTTTGTCACCACTCTTAGTGACGCCCATCACACATTCATATGATCTTCATCAGGTTAGGGTGCTTTCCTGTCAAATTATGACCTCAGTCATATTTGTCCGCTCAGCACTCCGTTAACATTGCATTCTAATCTTTTGTACAACAAAATCACTCACCATGAAAAAGCTCCTCCTCCTCGCCGGCATTGCAGCATTAATCTATGCCTGTGGCGGTGGTACCCAGCAAGACAGCGCCGCTTCTGATGAAGCAAATTCTTCGGCCAGCAGTTCCTCCTCTCCCGCTACTGCGGATAACCCGGATGGTGTTGGTAAATTCAAAGATGTGCAGATTCCTGAAAAACTGGATGCTGCCCTTGCCTCTAAGGGAGAATCCGTGTATGATGTAAAATGTTCTTCCTGCCATAAACTTTCTGATGAGCGCCTGGTTGGCCCGGGCTGGAAAGATGTGACAAAACGTAATTCCGCAGCATGGATTATGAATTTCGTAACCAATGTGGACGAAATGCTGAACACTGATCCAAAAGCACAGGCACAACTGGAAATATGTCTGGTTAGAATGCCCAATCAAAACCTAAGCGATGAAGATGCCCGTAATGTGTATGAATTCATGCGCAAAAACGACGGGGTCCAATAATACATCAACCCTAAAACACCAAACATGAATGCGCTTCTCAAATTGAGCCTTGGAACAGCGGCCCTTATGGCTATCGGTTTCCAGGCATGTAAACCTAAAAACACCGGCTCCGCTGTAAGTGGCGATGCTGCTGTGAAAGCTTATGTACCCCCTGGGAAATACGATGAATTCTACAATTTCGTTTCCGGAGGTTTCAGTGGACAATTAAGCGTTTATGGCCTTCCGAGCGGACGTTTATTCCGCGTTATTCCCGTTTTTTCCGTTGACCCTGAAAAAGGATGGGGCTATTCCGAAGAAACCAAGCCCATGCTGATGACTTCTCATGGATTTGTTCCCTGGGATGATTTACACCACACAGAGTTATCACAGACCAATGGTGAAATTGATGGCCGTTGGGTATTCGGGAATGCGAACAACACACCCCGCGTTGCCCGTGTTGATCTGAAAACATTCCGTACTGCGGAGATTATTGAGCTACCTAACAGCGCCGGTAACCACTCCTCTCCTTTTATTACTGAAAATACCGAATACGTAATTGCAGGTACCCGTTTCAGCGTTCCGGTTGATTATGCAAATGGTGATGTTCCCATCAGCACCTATAAGCAGAACTTTAAAGGCACTATCAGCTTTATCAGTGTTGGCAAAGAAGATGGTAAAATGGATATCGCTTTCCAACTCCTGCTGCCGGGTGTGAATTTTGATCTTAGTCACGCGGGTAAAGGCCCAAGCCATGGCTGGTTCTTCTTCTCCTGCTACAACAGCGAACAGGCGAATACACTTTTGGAAGTGAATGCCTCCCAGCGCGACAAAGACTTTATTCTTGCCGTTAACTGGAAAAAAGCCGAAGAATACCTGAAAGCTGGAAAAGGCAAGAAAGAAAAAGTCCGGTACGCCCGGAATACCTGGGATGAATCCACCCATACCGGTAAACACGAGATCCTTGAAGAAGTTACTGTACTGGATGCTGTAGCGCTTAAGGATATCTGTTACCTGATCCCCTGTCCGAAGTCGCCACACGGATGTGATGTGGATCCAACTGGTGAATACATTGTAGGTTCTGGCAAACTGGCAGCGCTGATCCCTGTATTCTCGTACACCAAAATGCAGAAAGCGATTGCAGCCAAAGCATTCGAAGGCGAATACGAAGGTATTCCGGTTATCAAGTACGAAGAAGCCCTGCATGGTGAAGTTCAGAAACCAGGACTTGGGCCTTTACACACCGAATTCGACGGTAAAGGCAATGCCTATACTTCCTTCTTTGTGTCATCAGAAATCGTTAAGTGGAACATCAAGGACCTGAAAGTGCTGGATCGTGCTCCTACTTTCTATTCCATTGGTCACCTTAGCATTCCTGGTGGAGATAGCAAAAAACCCAGTCCCAAATATGTGGTAGGTTATAACAAAATCACGAAAGACCGTTATCTGCCAACCGGACCAGAACTGGCTCAAAGTGCGCAGATCTATGATATCAGCGGAGATAAAATGCAACTCATCAACGACTTCCCTACTATTGGTGAACCGCACTATGCACAATCCGCTCCGGCTGAACTGATCAGCAAGAACTCCGTGAAAATCTTCAAGATTGAAGAAAACATGCACCCTTATGTAGCCAAAGGTGAAAAAGAAAGCAAAGTAGTTCGCGAAGGCAATAAAGTACATGTATACATTACGGCTATTCGCTCACCCTTCTCTCCGGATAATATTGAAGGCGTGAAAGTTGGAGATGAAGTTTATTTCCATGTAACCAACCTGGAACAGGATTGGGACGTGCCGCACGGCTTCGCAGTAAAAGGAGCCAATAACGCAGAATTACTGGTTATGCCAGGAGAAACCCAAACACTCAAATGGGTTCCTGAAAAAACCGGTATGTATCCGATTTATTGTACCGATTTCTGTAGTGCCCTGCACCAGGAAATGTCGGGATATGTTCGGGTAAGCCCTAAAGGCTCCAATGTTCCGCTGACCTTCAGCCTCGGAAAAAACAGTTCCGATGCGACCTCGAAAGAGAATAACAGCAATGCCCAGTAATACATCGGTAAGGCAGGCGCTGCCTGCCTTACCTTTAAAACTTCGATCATGAACACAAGGTTATCTCCCATTACCCGAATCATTAGCCTGGTATCTGCAATTGCGTTGGCACTGGTATTTTTTCTTCCTATCTGGAGAATTGATCTGGTTGCACCACAATATCCGGAAGGACTTTTTCTACAGATCCATGCGGGAAAAATTGGAGGCGATATAGATGTGATCAATGGCCTTAATCACTATATCGGCATGAAACATATTGAAGAAAAAGATTTCGTAGAATTTCAGGTATTACCCTATATCATCCTTACCCTTGCCGCGTTCGGTATTCTAACAGTTATCATTAACCGTAAATGGTTTTATTTCACCTGGTTTGGATTTCTCTTATTATTTGGCATCGTAGCCATGCTTGATTTTTATCACTGGCTGTATAATTATGGTCACAATCTCGATCCGGCTGCTGCGATAAAAGTACCCGGACAATCCTATCAGCCTCCTTTATTGGGATATAAACAGCTACTCAATTTCGGAGCTTATTCCATGCCGGATATCGGTGGCTGGATATTCATTGTAGTTGGGGTATTATTACTAATTGGAGGCTGGCTGGAATTTAAAGCGATCCGGAAAAAAAGAAGTCGCGTTTATGTGACAGCCTTGTTAGTAGGTAGCACCCTTCTCTTAACCGGTTGTGCCAGCGGCCCTCAACCCATCCCTTATGGCAAACAGGAATGCAATTATTGCAAAATGACATTGATGAATCAGCAATTCGGTACAGAATTGCTTACAGATAAAGGCAAACCTTATTATTTCGATGACATCACCTGCCTGGTGGAATATATCCATGAAAAATCACCCGGCACCACCGGAAACTACCGCGTTTTCATGAGTGATTTTGAACATCCAGGAAGCCTGCTGGAACTGGATCAGGCCTATCTATTTGTATCGGAAGAATTACGCGGACCGATGGGAGGTTCCGTGGCGGCCTTCTCTACTGAAGCAGCCAGGCAACAATTCAGCAGTTCCAAATCAGGTAAAAACACCAGTTGGAAAGAACAACTTGAACAATGAAACGGCTATTCCTTTTTATCGGCACATTACTGGCTTCCGGCTTCCTGCAATTGCAGGCAGCTGAACACCTTGTGAAACCCGGGGAATCGATACAGGCTGCCATCAACAAAGCAGCAAAAGGAGACCTTATCAGGGTACTGCCAGGAACCTACCGGGAGAAAGGCATCCTGATCAACAAACAGCTTGTTTTAATGGGAGTAGGATACCCTGTGCTGGATGGAGAAAAAAAATATGAAGTGGTAACCATTACAGCAGACCATGTGGTGATGGAAGGATTTGATATCATTCGCTCCGGTTACAGCAGCATGGATGAACTCGCCGCTGTTCGTATTAAACAGGCGTCCTTTGTAGGAATCCGGAATAACCGCCTCCGGGAGAACTTTTTCGGTATCTATTGCCAGCATGCAACGAATAGCTATATCGCCAATAACGATATCACCAGCATTGGAGGCAGTGAACTGGAAGCAGGAAACGGCATTCATGCCTGGAAAAGTGATCACCTCGTGATCGATAAAAATTTTATAAGCGGCCACCGGGATGGCATCTACTTTGAATTCGTTACGGAATCAACCATTACCAATAACAAAAGCCATCAGAATGTCAGGTATGGATTGCATTTTATGTTTTCGCACCAGGATATTTATACCAACAATACATTCAGTGAAAACGGTGCTGGAGTAGCCGTCATGTATAGCCGGCAGGTAACCATGATCCGCAATCATTTTCTGGATAACTGGGGTAGCGCCGCCTATGGTATTCTGTTGAAAGAGATATCTGACAGTTATGCGGCTTACAATGAATTTTCCAGAAATACGGCTGCTATTTATATGGAAGGATCCAGCAGGCTGACTATATACGCCAACCGTTTTTTACAAAACGGATATGGCATTCGCATTCAGGCTTCCTGCGATAACAACAACATCCGTAAAAATAATTTCATCGCCAACAGCTTTGATATTGCTACCAACGGTAGCCTTGTACTCAACAGTTTTAATGAAAATTACTGGGATAAATACGAGGGGTATGACCTGAACCGGGATGGTGTGGGAGATATTCCCTACCGGCCACTCAGTCTCTTTGCCCTGATCGTAGAACGTAACAACAGCGCCATGATGTTATTCCGCAGCCCCATTGTAGGATTACTCGAGCGGGCGGAAAAAATCATGCCGGGCATCACACCGGAAAAACTGAAAGACGATCAACCCAGTATGAAACCCTTTCCGTTATGATCATCGCAACAAATGTACAAAAGAAATTTGGGCGGCTGGTAGCCCTTGACCGCATCAGCCTAAGCTGCAATAAAGGACAAACCATCGCCCTGATCGGCCCCAATGGCTCCGGCAAAACTACCTTCATCAAATGCTTGTTGGGAATGGTGATTCCTGACAGTGGATTCATAACAGTTAATCAGGAAAACATTCATCGTTCCTGGGAATACAGACAGCATATCGGGTATATGCCGCAGATCAGCCGGTTCCCTGATAATATGACCATCGAACAGGTAATTGACATGGTTCGGGATATCCGGTATAAACCCGGACAGGAACTGGATGAAGAACTGATTGAGGCATTTGCATTACCTGCTTTATATGGAAAAAGGATGAGAACACTTTCCGGAGGCACCCGGCAGAAAGTAAGCGCCAGTCTTGCTTTTTTATTCAAACCGGATATTCTGATTCTGGATGAGCCAACTGCCGGACTGGATCCGGTTGCCAGTGAAATCCTCAAGGCAAAAATCGTAAAAGAAAAAACCAAAGGAAAACTCACGCTGATCACTTCACATGTGTTGAGCGATCTGGACGACCTGGTTTCGGAAATCATTTATCTTCAGGACGGACAACTTCGATTTCACGAATCGGTTGCGCAACTCCAGGAAAAAACCGGAGAAGCTAAACTGAATAAAGTAATGGCGCAGATAATGTCACAGAAAACGGCCCAACGATGAAAAAAATTATCAAATACAGCCTGCTCGATATCTTACGGAATCGCGTAATCCTGGTTTATACTACCCTTCTGGCAATTGTAAGTATCAGTTTGTTTCTGATGGAGGACAATTCGGCCAAAGCAGTAATGAGCCTTTTGAATATTACATTATTGATTATTCCCCTGGTCAGTAGTATATTCTGCACCATCTACCTTTACAACAGCGCGGAATTTATTGAATTGCTGGTAGCACAGCCCATTCGGCGTTCGCGGCTGCTTTGGGGTGTTTATCTGGGAATGATTACCGCTTTACTGATCGCGCTCCTGCTGGGCATAGGTGTACCACTGTTATTCCTGCAGCCTACTATTGCAGGACTCAGCCTTTTCCTAACCAGTGCGGCACTGACCGTTGCATTTTCATCACTGGCTACACTTTCGGCTGTACTTACCCGTGATAAAGCAAAAGGAATCGGAGTTTCTCTTCTGCTCTGGTTTTATTTCACATTTATATACGACGGAATTGTTCTGCTTGTCCTTTTCCAGATGGCCGATTATCCACTGGAAACAGCCATGATCGGAATGAGTATGCTCAATCCGATAGACCTTGGCCGGATCGGGATGTTGTTACAACTGGATATTTCTGCGATGATGGGATTGACGGGCGCCTTATTCCAGGATTTTTTTGGAAACGGATTTGGAGCTGTATTGATAGCGGCAGTTATGTGTATGTGGATGGCGCTTCCGATTCTGCTGGCCATCCGTCGTTTTAAAAACAAGGACCTTTAATCAGAAGTACACCAATGAAAAAAGATATAAGCAATCGTGCTGACATTGAATTATTGATCAATACATTTTATGATCAGGTTAAAACCAATGTTACCATCGGACATTTTTTCAGCGATAAAAAAGTAAACTGGGAACATCATCTTCCCATCATGTATAATTTTTGGGAGAATATTCTGTTTTATACCGGGCAGTACAATGGAAATCCGATGGCTGTGCACAGGCAAATACACGAAAAATTTCCATTATCAAAAACTGACTTTGCCGAATGGATCAGGCTGTTTAAAGCTACTGCCGACCAGCTTTTTGCGGGAGATAATACTGAGTTAATCAAACAACGAGCGCAATCAATTGCGCTCGTTATGGAACTCAAAATTATTCATGGTAACAATACCTCATCGATCACATGAATGATGCCATTACTGGCAGGGATTGATGCCAGAATGGTGGCTTTACCATTTACCATTATTTTACCATCTTTTACGGAAAGGGTAATATTACTACCGTTCGCCTGACCCAATACCTGACCATCGGTCATCAGATTTGTTTTGATTACCCCTACATATACATGGTATTGCAGGATGTTTTCAAGATCGGATTTACTGGCGGGCTGCAATAATTTGTCCAGTGTTCCGGCTGGCAATTTTTCAAACGCAGCATTGGTTGGGGCAAATACGGTGAATGGCCCGGCATTAGAGAGAACATTGACCAAACCAGCAGCCTGTACGGCCTTTACCAGTGTCGAATGATCTGCGCTGCCAATGGCAACTTTGACAACATCTTTCTGTGAATCATCGTCCTTAACGGCAGATTGTCCGCTTGCCGTTGTTTCAACTGCTGAGGCTGCAGCATTGTCGGAAGCGGCTTGCTCTCCGCAGGCATGCATCATAACAGATGCACCAATCAGGAAGGGAATCCAATTTCTCATACTGTAATTTTTAGGGTGTATTGAATAAACTAAGCTAT
>JAQGFW010000853.1:0-10312 GCA_030463445.1 Euplotes aediculatus
CCCCAAAACCCCAAAACCCCAAAACCCCAAAACCCCGAGACTTCACAGATGAGTTGATCTTAAATTTTATTTAAAGATGGTTTCAAGCAGATTTAACTTGATCATCCTTTCGACTTCTCTTTAATTTTGATGATTATTCAAGTCTTGGCAAGATGCTGCTATAAATTAGCTTAATAAAAAACAAGTCGGGTGTGTGAATTTAAATTTTTATTATCAAACAAATTAAAAAGAGTGTTATCTATCTTTGTTGAAAATCTATGAACTCATCCTTTGAATATCAATAACAATTGCTAGACCTTCCCCCAAAGCCTGCCTCTGCTGTGCCGTATTTACCCTGATGCCAAGCATCTATCGCTGATATCTCCTTATTAAGTCTGCAAGGATAAGGATTTAAAGTTGAAGTTAAGATCTATTGGCTCTAAAAAATCAATGATTGAACCTCTAAATATAAGAAAAGTTATTAGAAAATTAGAAGACTTAGCTTCATTTAAAGGAGACTTTGTACTATTTAGAATGCGTGATAATTTGATAGCATTCCTTCCATTTAACTTCAAGATGTTTTTGCTATTTTGGAAATAAGAGAATAATTTGATTAATTTCCTTCCATTGACCAAGAATCTTCGCTCAATAAAAGTTCATTATATTAAATTCTGAGAAAAGAATCTTAAAGCATTTATCAAAGTCGACTTCTTTTTTTATTATAAATTTTATTCTGATTATATTTTCATTTGCCACTTCCTTGTTTAGATGCTTTACAAACCTCAAATTCTTATTTGTTATTGACTTTATGGAGTATTGGGAGATTATTGTATTCTTAATTTTAAATTGACTTATTGATAAAACTCAATTACCGAGTCATTTCTTCGCTTGGATTAATTCACAAATCTTCATGATTACCACAATCTAAGCAATTTTTAAATTTGAAAGTTTCCAGCGGCAATAAAAGCAAAAGTTTGGTATCATCTTTTACTGTCGCAAGAGTTTTCATTACCTGCAGGTCAAAATTTAGAAGCTTAAAAGTGGATATTCAATATTTTATTAAGGAAGCCCAATAGGGTATTCATTGATAATGAAGCAACAACTCTTTTATGTATAAGGCATCTGTTTTATAAAGTATTCCTCTAGTTCGAACGTAAAGTTTTTAAAATAATCATTATTCTTTTTATTTATTGGCATAATGCAAAAATATCATAAAAGGAGGTTATTTTTTATCATAAATTAAATAAAAAGATAACAAAATGGCTGCCCAAATACCAAAAATCAATTCCAAACGACTTACTTTGCAGTTCAACCCCCCTCGTCTCTCCCTCCAAACCTTGCTTGTGTTCCTATCCATGCTTGCCTCAAGCATCTATCCAGTCCAAACAGCAACTTGCCCTTCTTCGGTGCCTTCCTCAGCAGCAACAACGACAGAGCAATGTAGTTTCACAGAATATACAAATACCAAAACTTATGGAGTAGTTGGAGGCTCAGTGTCCCATAGTCTCTACTACTTGTATTATCTATACACTCCAACTAACACTGCAGCAGTAAGAAAGGTGGATGCATCTGGCTCTCAAACCTGGATGGCTTCGGTTGCATTCCAGCCAGCCATGAAGAGTCTGTCTGTTGATGCAGCTGAACAAAGCGTATATCTAACAAAAGTATCAAATCCTCTATTGGTGCTAAACCTAGCTGCAAGTGATGGATCGATCGTCAGTCAGCATCAGTTGTAAGTCGAAATTTGGAAAACTCATTTTTTATTTGGAGCAAAGTACCAATTAAAAAGTTTGAATAAATTAAAATAAGCTGAAATCTGTCGAAATAACTTATGATTTTTAGTTTTGAAAGCTTTGTAAGTAACACCACCCATTTTCGCCATTGATCACTTGTAGTTTATCGCGGGTCACTTAGAGTTTTACGCTGAATATCCGACTATGCTACAGCTGAATTTAGATTAGTATTATTCTCTAAATGATGATATTGTTTAAATTTACTAATTTATTTTATTTTTAAGATCATTTGCGAAGCTTAAATTAAATAATTAGCTAACTCTATTAAATTTGATCAAGTTTTATTTGTAAAAATGGAATACTCATAAAAATAATTGATTTGAGAATTTATTTTAAAAGCATGCATTATACTGAAATTAAGAATTGGTATATTTAAAATGATAGAAAAGTCAGCCGGATAATCATTAATAAAGATTGCTAGATGATAAGTAGAAAATTTTTGTCTTTATTTACTTTCCTTTCAAGTTGCTAAAAATTATGACTCGAGGTTTTTTTAGCTTTCTTTGAAGATTAGATGAAATTGTTCGTATAATCGCAACAAATCTATTTAAGATTAAAGATATTTTTAATCTGAAAAGATTTAAAGAATTATATTTAATCAAGTATTTTGAGGATGAAAGGAACTGGGCCAACAGTAAATATATTGACTGTATGTTAATTAAAGATTTTTACCTTTTCATTCTCTGATTTTTGAAGAAGAAAACATTGAATAACTTCGATTCTTCATCATTGCCAAAATTAAGCTATCTACCACATATCTGAGCAATTTTGAAAATCAATGTCATGAGTAATTTGCTATAAAATTAAACTCTTAAAACTCAAGGACAAATAGATTTTCACAAAGGAAAGTGATTAGATTTAACTAATTTGAAATTCTAAATTCATTAAATTATTAATATTCCAAATAACTGATATTTTTGAGCCAATGTCAGGCTTTCTGATAAAATTTTAACAAATGTATTTGAAAAGTATATTAATCATTACCTGACTTAAATTAAATATCGTTTATTGAATCCAATACTATAAAAAAGCAGATTATTTAACCTCATAAATAGTTTCTTCAGATTTTTGTCAGAAGAAAATAAACGAGTTTTAGAATTTCCTTCTGTCAATAAATAATTGGCTATTTCAGATGATAAAAATTACCGAAGAAGATTTAAAAAAAGCTTTTGAAAGCTTATTGTGGATTAATTCAGCTCATGTCCTCTCAAAGTTAGCTTTTTGAGAATGTGATTATCAACTATTTAAAATTCTGAATCAAGAAATCATTTTAAGAAAACCTTCGACTTATGATTAATAATTTAAATATACAATATTATAAGTTTAAACTTATGTTTCTTTTACTTTGAAATGCTAAAAAAGTAGTTTATTGAAAAGTAGAAAGAGAAAGTCATACTGTCGATAAAACTAAAACATAAATTAAAATGACTTTAAAAGGACTAATTCTTGACTTAATGTTGAGATATAATTCAATCGAAAGCAAGAAAAACAAGATAAGTTTACTAAATTTATCAAGCAACCATACAACCATTATATTTATTCGAAGTTAATAAATGTAACAAATAGTGGTATCTACTAATTACCTCATGAAAATGTACTATATCTCCATTTTGAATCATTAGAAGTCAGAACCTACTCAGTTTGGATAATTAAAATGATTTGCTATAGATATTTAAATAATGACAATGAAGAAGTAATAATAATATCATGCTAATTTTGTAAATATGAAATCTATAATTGGACAATTAAAAATTTATCGAAACTAGAATAACTAGAACTAATATAATTAGTTTGCAGAAGAAGAAATACTTTGTAAAGAGTAAAGAAAATAAAAGCATAATACCAAGAAATAGCACAAAGTATCAGGTTATAAAGTCTCTAAAATTGATCCCTAATTAAAAAATGTTGATAAATATGCAAAGTGTGTATTTGCAACAGTCAATATTCGTTTCTTTTTATTTATAGATTTTAGAAATTTTTTAAAAGAAATAAATATATAACATTGAAGATAATTGAGATTTGAGGTCCTTGAAAAAATCTGCTAATCTTAAAAGTTGAGAATCTGACAAATTTATTTTGTGTTGAATATAAGAATTATCACTTATCCAAGGAAAAGAAAATTGAATATTTAGTCTGATCGGTAATGAAAGTACCAAAGTTTTATGACACCAATGCAATATCATTCTTTATCTTCATTTAAGCTATTAAAAATTTAAATAAATTTTACTAATTTCTAAGAAAAACATAAGTACTGTGAATGAAAATTTTCAATGAAGCAAAAGGAAAATCCATTAGTCTCCATTTCAATCAATCAAATTAATAGATATGCAATTGAAAAAGTTCCAAATTTAATAATAAATGACATTCGCTATAATCAATTCATCTTTTGCATATTAAATTTAAAAAAAAACTATTAATTGATTATTGATATAAATTTATTTATTTTTATTTTAAACTTAATAACTTTAAGTATTTTATTAAACATTAAAAATATTTGAGACTATTTATTACTGAAATATCAAAACGGGTTATAAGATATGATATTTTATTTCAAACAAGAATGCTAAAAGAGGTTGATATTTAAATTATATGAGATGATAGAGATCAGCAAAAACTTTTGAATCTTATTGACCAACGAATTGTACGCTTTGTAAAACTATTAAGAATATCTGATTTCAAGAACTTTAATTTAAAATTTTTAGTAAAGTGAATTTTAATTCACTAAAATTTTGATAAATAAAGAACGATTTTTTTCTGTAAACCTGATAATATTTGGTTGAAATTGAGTTTAGTTCTTAGGAGTTAATTAAGCGTAATATCGTTGTTTTTTCGATATTTGTTAGCTAATAAAAGATATTATTTATTTTCTCTCGAAATACGATTTTTATCGATCTGAAGTGTTTTCTATGAATCAAATTGCGAATTGAGTTAAGAGATAAAGTTTGACCAAGAATAAGATTTTCAACTATTTATCTTTAGACAACTCTTTTTCAATAATGCTTCCTTTTTGTACTAAATATTTTAGAAGGTAACTCAGGAATAAAAACATATATGGCAATATAAAATAAATTAAAGTATATACTAAAATATTAAAGAGAGCGATAAAAAATCTATTAAAC
This sequence comes from Euplotes aediculatus, assembly GCA_030463445.1. Lineage (NCBI taxonomy): Eukaryota > Ciliophora > Spirotrichea > Euplotida > Euplotidae > Euplotes > Euplotes aediculatus. The sequence continues at coordinate 4,892 of JAQGFW010000853.1, forward strand.
TTAAATTATGATTTATAGTGTGTATTAAATAAAAAATTTTGAAATAAATCCATATGTTAAAATAAAAAATACTAAGAACTTTTGATTTGATTTTATTGAAAGAATCTTGCGATTATTAAAAATAATATGATTATAAAAAAAGAATTTTGTTGAGACATTGACTAATGTTTGGTATAATCTAATAAATATAAAGAAAAATAAAGTAAATGTTTATCTTTTAAGCTTTCTGTTTTCAATTAAAAAAATTGAATGATAAAATTTTGAAATTAAGACTCTAAAATACCTTCTGTTCATCTATTGAATCTTAATATTATACTTTTGCACAAAAAAGACATTAATCGCAACAACATAAACTTTATCCTAAAAATTGTTCTAATTCATCAAATCATCATCTAATTAAAAGTTAATCATGAAGACGAGATTTCGTTTATTTCAAACAAAAATATCTAGCTTAGAAATGAAAAAAGTCTTTAAATAAAAGACTAAAAGTTGTACTAACAACATTTTTCAATTTAAAGTATTTAATTTTTGTTCATTAATGTATTTGATTGTTATGGATATATCACTCATTAATCAGATTGAGAATTTGAATTAAGAAAATGATAAGCTTTGTATAAAATTAATATATTTACAAATATTTAACCTTCCAATAAGCATCTAAATTCTCTGTGTTACAATCTTAAATTCTTTTAAAATGTCATTTCATGGTATAAAGTTTTAATCTATTTTAATCAATTTCTTTAATACTCATTGAATATATAGTCAAAATTCATCCCAAATCCTCTCAAATTTTCAAAATCAATTTTATAAGCATTCATATTTTAATTCAGTTAATGTTTTAGAAATATGCTTATTCAAAAATGAATTGATTTTTACATTTTGCTTTTAAATAGCTGCATTTTAGCAGATTTAAATATAAAATGTAATTAATTATCTGACTTTATTAACTAAATATTTTTAACTTAAAATATAAAATAAGTTGAGAAAATTTCAATGTGTAATCCCTATCAATTTTTAGTAAATATACTCAAGAAAAATAGACATAGAATTAAGTGTTTTATTTCTTTTAATAAATTATATCAAAATTATTGAGAGAGAAAAAAACTGAGAAAAAATAAATATAGCATTTTACGATAAATCAAATTTAGAGTTTGCACATCTCAAAATTCTGCTAAAATAAATAAATTTGTCTTTATTCTAATATATAATTAATAAAAACTAAGATTCCATGAAATAATTCAATTCTTCATAAACTTAATTGATTTGTTTTATCTTATTAAATTATTAAATATCAATATTTTTAGCTTGCTAATCTTCTAACCAAATAATTATAAAATTTCAATTTTTAATAATTTGATTGTCTTTTGCGTTTTTTTTTTCAAAATAAACTGAATAAATGCTGTTCTTTAGATTGTTAAAACCAATTAGTGGGTCTGAATGATGATAAAAAGGATTAAATCATATTGATTTTTTGTTAAATTACAAAATCTCTCTGAACTAATTTGGAACCAAACTAGACAACTTAAATTTAATTTTAAAGATTCTTCCTATTCAACTATTGCATGTAAAATTGATTTCAATTGCAAATTAATTTACTTAAATACTCTTAGGCACTACTTAAACTAATAATAACAAAGATATAAGTATGTAATATTTTATATTTTCGGTGTATAATTTAAACGCTAAAAATCCAAGTTTTAATTCCAAACATAAGTCAGTTAAGTCGAGAATCAAATCAGCTTTGAATTGTCTTTCACATTTATTCTCTTTATCCACTGCTGGCTTCACTGCATATATAGCACCGGCATCAATGGAAATAATCATGATATAAAGACCTGGCCGTTGGCTGACTTGTCCGGCTACTTTGTTGCTGGATTTGATAGTTCCAGCATTGCAAAGATATGCAAGTACACATTTTCGACTTCAAATGCTCAATGTCAAACAATCAGTAACATCAAAACAGGATACGGTCACCTGATGATATCAAACAGTCAGTTCTTTGCTCTCGGTGCTGCTTCTGCCTCTCCTTACAATCTCCAAATGTGCAAAATAACGTTTTCATTGACTTCAATAGACTGGGCTAACCAAATAGTTTGCACTTCAGGGACATGAGTAGCATATTTTACAGAATCTATACTAAGCTCCGACGGATCAACAATTTATTCGTTCTTCACATTCGGGTCATCATCATCTTCTAAATATTTATACTTCTGCGGTCTGTCTGTTTCCGACGGAAGCGTTGCAACTATGAGGTACAAGTCAAGTGAATCTGTCCCAGAAGTATACGTGTCAGCTCAAAACGGAGACTACGTAGTAGCAGCGACCTCCTCTTTTGTTTCTCTAGTGATGTACAGCATATCGTCTTCGGAATTTACGATCAAGTCCTTCTCTGGAACTAATCTTTACGGGTGAGGAGTTGAGCCATCTTCAGGCAGGTAGGTCCAGATCCAAATATCTATAGGTTCATTGCCAATGGAATTAAAAGTAAAAATGGGTATACAACAAAATTTGTTCCCCAATCAATCGACTCCAACTCAGACTTCTCAATAGCGACTTGGTCAATGACAGCTCTTTCAGCTGGCACAGACGACATTGTTGTTCAAAGCGGGGTCACTATTGCTTCTCCAGATGCTTCTTTTGTTCCTGCTGTTGGGACCAATACAAATCAGACTGTCACTTATACCTCAGTTTCATCAACTACATCTGATGTTTATTATCAAGTCCAATCACAATCAATATCAGTAATTGAGCTTACAACATCATCGATAACTCCAGACTTATCATGCTCTTTTTCAGGAAATACAGTCATTACTTTTACAATTTCTGGGTAATAAACAAATATATTTTAGCGATTTTTTATGTAAAACGAAGGAACATTTATCTAATTAAATCATATAATATAGTCTTTAAATTGGCTTACCTCGCTTATTAGATCCTTTACCAAGTAGTTTCCAATTATATCTTATTTAATAGTATAAACCTACTCTTGATTTCTAACATTTTTAACGAAATACGATCAAAAATCATTACTTTGAATTAAAAAAAATTAAACTTTGTATTTTAATTGAAAACTTTGATAATATAGTGATTATTATTTTATTTAATTTGAAATGAATCTAAGCAATCGAAATGAATGTGTCTTTCGTAAATATTCTATATTTTCAATTATTACTTTGGATCTATAGCATCAGCAATTCTGGTTCTTCAACTTCTCCATCTTGGGTGCAAATAAATGCAAGCACAGGGCAATTAACAATCACAGCTCCAGATGTAAATTCTGGTTCAGATTTCTCCTTCTATATTGTATCCTCTGTTTCTGGAGCATCTATTTCAGTCCAAAAACTTATCAAATTGACAATCACTAAGTGTCAAGTGCAAAATTGAAAAGTATGCTCAAGTTCAGATGTCTCGGTGTGAAGCACGTGAAGTTCTGGATATACTTTAAAATCAGGATTTTGAATCACAGCCTCTGAAATATCTCAAACACTCACTACTGCAATGAAATCAACAATTGGATCATCTTTATGAATAGTAACAATCGCTAGTTTTGTGAATCCAGCATCCATAGCGAGCTTATGGAGCATAATAAACCAAGGCCAGGTGATCTTGTTATTGCTTCTAACAAGAGCATTTATTCCTCTTGACATACAGAATGTTATTTTAGGCTTTGACTTTACTTTGAACATTGCTTCATATTTTGAATTTAATAAAATTGAATTCATCGGATCAATAATTGAAGAATTTGATTTTAAATTGAGCAATCAATCTCTCGAATTGTTAGGCATCAATTCAGATAGCTCGATATACAATATATATCCTACAATTATTTTGGCTTTAGGAATGATTCCTATTCATTTACTAATATTACTTCTTTATAAACTAATGCCAAAGGAGCCAGAAGGAAGATGAAGGCTAGTTAAAAGAATTTTAATCAAATTTATGAATAAACTATTTATTATTCTAACATTTTGCTGGTATATTCGATACATATTTCAGACTAATCAATACGTTCTTATTTCATGAATAAATGAGATGTATAATTTCACATCATCAGATTCTAAGAGAATTATATCTCTATTATTTTCAATTTTAGCATTATGGCTGTGCTGATGTTTAATCATCTGTGTCTCGTGATTATCACTTTCATCATATGAGGTTATCAAAAATAAACATAACAATTTTGGAGAGATATTCAGTGGTGTCAAAATGATTAAAAAGAGCAAGCTATATGTCTCAGTATTGTTAATGAGAAGAGCAATTTTTGTAATACTCCTTATTACACTTCAATCTATTCAGTCATGGATCCTAGTTACAATGCTTGGAGTATTGCAGATTTGATATCTAATTTACTTCACTATCCTTCGACCTTTCGAAGAAAAGAAAAATAATATTATTGAAATTATCAATGAAATACTTTTTAGTATACTTCTGAATAGTTTGATATTTTTAAACTCTGAAGGCGCCTGGAACTCAACACTAATTGAGATCTACATGTGGACCATTTTGTCAAATACTTTATTAATTTTTATAGTTATAATTCGTAAGTACTATTGAATAATTTTATAGTTGATAATTTCAGAGCTCTGATTCTATTGGCTAAAAATAAAAGAATAAAATCATTAAACAAAAGTATGTTAATAATAACAAAACTTGTTCATGAATTTATTTTTAATTTTCAATTCAAATATTAACTATGCAAACGGTTTGTTAATGAATTACATTCTTTTCCATTAAGATAAACTATAATCAGTTTGTAGTAAATCGGATATTTTTGAAAATAATTTTAAACTTAACTTCAAGCTAATCAATATAATCATTAGATTCTTTGAGAAAAATTTATCTTTTTGTAATTTATCGTTTTGCTGAAAAGAATAAAAGCTAATCTATCATAAAGTTATTAAACACAAACAAGAGTTTGAGTCATAGTTAGACTGAACAGCATTTTACAGAATACTAATCAATCATTAATATAATTCTTAAAATGATATATTTTATTTCTTTCTTTTAGCAAGTTATTCTTAATACATTGCATTAAATTTAGATATTTTAACTTAAATAACAAAAGGATATTTGAAACAATTAACAATATAATTATTTAGATAAAGCAATCGTCCCAGTTGCTAACATAAACACAACGATAATTGGACCTATCCAGGTAGTTTTTAATTTTAAACACTTTAGGATCCCTCATCAATCAATCTTCAAAAAGTACGAAGTAGAGTTTTTTGAGAGGAAAAGAAAGAACGGTGCAAAAAATACGAAAATGAAGAGATCAGTCAATTCACTTTAAAAGCAAATAACTAAAGAAACGATTTTCTTAATGCCATTCAATTTATTTATATGTTTCAACAGCTATTTTACTTAATTTTAAAGCTATTATGAATATTTATAATCAGTCTCTTCAATAGAGAAATTATTCTC
>JAQGFW010000879.1:0-10219 GCA_030463445.1 Euplotes aediculatus
TGGATCCAGATCTGTAGTAAATTCACTTCCTCATCACCAATATTATACTCTTCATGAAAAAGTCCGGATCCTGCACTCATAATCTGCACACCTCCGGCATTAATTTCCGTACTATATCCCATGCTGTCTTTATGGTTCATTTTACCCTTGAGTAAAATTGAAATGATTTCCATATTAGCGTGCGGGTGGGTACCAAAACCTTTTCCAACTTCCATCAGGTCGTCATTGAATGCAACCAGCGTACCGAAGGCAGATTTGGTGGGATCTGCATAATCACTAAAGCTGAAACAGAACTTTGATTTTAACCAGCCGATATCTTTTGTGCCTCGCTCATCTGCGGGAAATTTATGTTGTTTCATTTAAAATACTGTTTACAATACTGATTTCATCTTCATTAATGGTATGGCCCATTCCGGGATAAATTTTTTCAATCACTTTAGCGCCCATTTCGGTAAGTATATTGGTAGATGCATAAACCCGTTCAACAGGAACATGCATATCGCGATCACTGCATCCGATAAATACCGGGGTTTCGTTGAAATCACCGGTATAGTTTTGCCGATTGATTTTTTCACCAATCAATCCACCCGTAAAGGCAGTAACAGATCCATAACGGGCTGCATGTCTTGCAGCAAATTCAAGTGTCAGGCAGGCTCCCTGGGAAAAACCTAAAAAATGGATACCGGACTCTGGAATTCCAGCGGCTTTACAATCCGCAACCAGTCCGGCGATTAGTTCAATGGCGCTGCTTAACCAGGGTTCATTCTGTTCAACCGGTGCCATAAAGCTATACGGATACCAGGTATGGTTAGTGGCTTCGGGTGCCAGCAAAGCAAACCCTTCCAGGTTGAGGTATTCCTCTAAACTCAGGATGGATGCTGCGGAAGCGCCTCTACCATGCAGCAGAATCATTGCTTTTTTGGCGGATGCAAGTGGTACTCCCTGGAATACCACCTGCTTTGTATGAGCTATAGCTGTCATGTTTAAACGAAGTTTTTCCAGTTTAATTCAATTGTTTCAAGTCCGCTTTCGATACGGGAGCGATTTCTTTCCTCCCATGGTGGCAGTTTCAGGTCAGTGCCCAACTGATCCAATGGTTCATCGTAGATGAAGCCTATATCAGAGGTAGCCACTTCAAACAATACGCCACCTGGTTCGCGGAAATAGATACTGTGAAAATACTGCCGGTCCAGTACCGAGGTCACATTCATGCCTTTGCTGGCCAGTCTTTCCTGTACCTGTTGAATAGTGGCATCGTTTTCTGTAGCAAATGCCACATGATGTACGGTTCCGCTGCCGCCGAGTCCGCGCAAACGTTCAGGTTCACAAACCACATCAATGAGATCCCCCACTTTTCCGCTGGCGCTGTATCGGAACCGGTTACCGGTTTCTGCAATAGCCTGATGGTTGAGGTAGGTTGTGAGGAAGCCCGCTGTTTTTTCATAGCCATCCTCACTTAAGGTGACGCTGTGAAAACCTTTTACGGCGTGTTCAATTGGTATTTGTCCGTAGGTAAAACCTGGCCGGGCATCCCGGTCATTGGCAACGAGTTCAATTCCGAGTCCATCCTTGTCTTCGAAGTAAATAAAGCCTTCTTCAAACCGCTCCTGTGGGGTGGTATGAGTAATGCCGAATTTTTTCAGTCGTTCGGTCCAGTAGCCCAGGCTATTGGCCGGGATGGAAAAAGAGGTGGTAGTCAATTGTCCTTTTCCCTGGCGCCCGCGCTGGATGCCTTTGTAGGGGAAGAAGGTCAAAATTGTTCCCGGCTTGCCATCTTCATCCCCATAGTAGAGGTGGTAAACTTCCGGTGCGTCAAAGTTGATGGTCTTCTTTACCAGGCGAAGACCCAGAATACCGGCATAAAAATCAAGGTTTTGTTGAGGGTCATCTGCAAATGCAGTAACGTGGTGTAACCCTTTTATGAGTGCTTCCATATTGTAATTGTTTAGCAGTTACAAAAGTACTGCCCCAATCATTCCCCCACCATGCAGGAAGGACGGATAAACTTGTACAAATCATGGATTGCTGGCACCTAAGATTACAAGCTTGCTTATTGCGACTCCAAAACCAATATCACTTTGTTGAAGTCAGCCGCAGCATTAATGATTTTCTGAAATTCTTCGTATTGTGATAATGGATACTGCAGTTGACAGTACAGTTCCCTGATGGAAATTTTCAAAACATTGCCTTCCAGTTTGTAGGAAGATTCGAAGCCCATGGTTTCCTTGCCATTTTCACGAACTACCTTGCTGATATTGATATCTTCCAGGTTTTTGATTTTATAACCCTGGGGAATGACAAATTCAATGTTCCTGATCAGGGCATGCGGGTAGTTTACATCAATATCGAACTGACGTGGTTTTTCCTGGTACATTTCGGCTTGCGGACCAATGATGTCCCCTACCTTAACAAGGATCTTATTACCTGCGCGCTCTACCAGTTCACTTGCATGCACAACCAGATCAAGAGCAAACGGTTTATTCTCCATAAAATATTCCATTTCCTTGTTTTCAATTTTGGAATTCATAACACGCTCAGAGTTGGTTCCAAATTTTGACATTTCCTTAATCAGGAATTGCTGGTGTTCATCCGATCCATAATTAAAGCTGGCTCTGTAGAAAATGGATGAATAGCCTGTAAAGGATTGCCGGGTATTTACTAAAAGCGTGTCGAGGGTGGAGTTCAGTTTAATTTTTGCATCAATATCACTGCTTGACCAGTTGTAATCCTCCCCGTTAATGCGACGGATATCGGCAATGGCAGTGGTGAAATTGCCAATTGTAGTGCCTTTGCAGAATACGCCATTGGTACCGATCCAGTCAGGATTAATCAACGGATAGCGCATTTCCAGTAAAGTAGGGGCAATGAATTTTTTTAGTTTGGGGAAATAGATCAATTGGTTATCACAATTGTTCCAATTTTCAAAAGCCTTGTCTACTCCATAATCCTTCCTGGAACCGCAGAGCACAAATTCGTGTTCAACATTCAGCTGTTTGAAGATTGCTCCATATAAACGGATAATACCCCGGTGACTGGAAATCTTTTTCTTAATGATCATCTCGATTTCCTCAGCACCTGGGTCATCAATATTCTCAGAAGTTCCAATATTTTTCTTAAGGTAGTTTTCCACAGCAGTTACAAGAACTGCTTCATTACCATCAATTTTTTTCCATTCATTTTTCTTAATAAGATCAGCGACCCGTTTCATGTCTTTTTCCGAATAGGTCGCATAGATACTATAAGCCCTTTTGGCCAGTTCATTCCAGGTAAATACTCTTTCCGTTTTGTTTCGCGCAGCGTTGTATGAAAGTTTATACTCCACTCTTTTAAGATTGGCATTGTAAGCCGCATACTTTTCATTTTCCGCTGCCGCAATATCCTGCTGCCTTATAAGAATGGTTCGTTTGGAATTCAGAATAGTATCTTTCGCTGCATTTACCTGGTTATATCCCTTGGTTTCAAAGATCAGTCTCTCAGGAGATACAATGGCTACTTCAGCTTCCAGGACTGGAAAACCGGTTTGAATAACCTCGCGTCCAAAAAAAGATCCATTGGTCTTATAGATATAATAGAATTCCACATCACATCCTTTTTCAAGCCCTTCCATAGCGAATATCTTGTAATACTGATCATCTTCTTGCAGGTCACGAATATTCTTATTATCAACCGTGATAATTTTCCCGCTGGGAAGAATAGTGCGTGCCATGATATCAACTATCTCATTGTTTGAGCTGACAGGCAGGTAAATTTTATTGAATTGTTCAATTCCTTTGTCGTCAATGATATGGATACGTCTGTGCAGGGTTCTGTAGGCATTCACTTCATCTACCTCATCAATAAATTCCACCCGGCGTTTGTCCAATAAGATAACAGCTGATTCAGCTCCGTATTTGGCACCAGGTTTTTGAACAGTTGTACTCCCCGCCCATTTTTCCCGTTCGATCGCCGGAGCAGTTTGTGTAAAAGCATTCAACTGGCTGATCACCAGTACTATGGTTATTAGTTTCTTCAGTGGAGCTAGCATTGGTTACTGTATTTTTGAAATGCTGATAGATTCTTTGTATTGTGGAAAGAGATTTTCTAGTACCTCATTCCATTCCTTAAAATGTTCAGGCTGCAGCAACAAGTGGTCGTTATAGAACTCCTGGGTCATTATAATCTTATTGTTTTTCTGCTCGTATTGTAAATCAAACCCCCAGATAGCATTCCTGAATGATTTGCCTTTAGGTAAGTAGGAAACTTTATATCCTTCGGGAATGGTCAGTATGGTTACGTATCGCTTAATGAATCTGAAATCAAATTCCATTGGAATAGTACGTTTCGGGAAATCAATTTCCTCGTGTTCATACAATTTGAGCAGGTTGAGATTGATATACCATTCATCACCCAATTTTCGGGCATAATTCTGGAGTTCGAAATTCGCCGTGAGCGTAACATTTTCTTTTTCTGCTTTACCTGCAATCTGATAATTGGCAAGTTGAAATTTATTCGAGCCCCGCTTAAAGCGATTTTTTACATATTCTTCTTTCTCCTTCTCACTGTAATAATTTAAAATACTACGTGTATTCATTGAAAAATATCCGCTCGTATGCTGCGTAATAGAGCCAGATATCCCCTTATCAGTGAATTGCAACAAACAGGTATCTGTCAGAATATTTACAGATTTGAGGGGAGAAGGAACAGTTTCGATTTTGTATTGATCCGGACCAAGGCCGATCATCGCTTCTTTTCCCTGGATATGCGAAGAAGGAATGCCAAAAAAACAAGTTGCATCCGTACCGTCTAAAAAAATGAATTCATCCTTTTTAAGCTGGATGGCACAGATCATGTGGTTGGCAACAATTGGTAAAGGAATTTCACTGTACGCATAAGGAAGTGAGCGGGTGCCAATCCACGTATAATAAGCTGGTACACCGGCGGTATTGAGCATTACAACAAGGATACTGGTCATATCCTTACAATCCCCAAACCGGCGGGAGCAAACGAGGTTGGCATCGCGGGGAACAAAACCCTCCATACCTGCTTCAAATGCAATGTATTTGATTTGCTCCTGCACCCACTTGTAGATTCGTCGTGCTTTATCCTCCTGGGAAACAATACCATGAGTAAGGGAATCCACGATCCTTTGCAGTTCAGGCCCAACTTCTTTGTTGATATCCTTTACAAAGCTGTAATTAAGTTTATATAGTGCATTGTTATCAGCCAAATAAGCTATTTCATCACCTTGCGTGTTCTTATATTTTTCAATATAGAATAACACATGCGGTGCATAATATGCGCTGCCGGGTGCATCTCCATAATTCTGGAGCGGGCTCATGTCCTTCACCTGGAATTTGTAGGTGATCTCCTTCCCGCGCTTTGATTCCGTAAAGATGATCCTATCCGTATTCAGCCCTTTCAGGATAAACTTAACTGACATGCTTTGCGGAAAACTAATCGTCATTTCATTATTCACTACCGGTATTCTACGACCGAAATAATGGGGAGGTAGCAGGTTGGGTTTGGTATGAATAATTTTTTGGTTTAGAACGCCAATTGCTCCTTCGCCAATTGCCGGAAAATCGAACATGGTTTCCTTTACATCATCATAAAAAACACTGCTGGATCGCTGGTCCCCTGTTTTGAAGTTGGTAACCTTTATTTTTTTATTGTCGGCCGTTTGGGTGTATGCCTCATACTCAACAACCTGATGGAATCCGCTTTGAGTAAAGCCATACCGGCTCAAATAGGTAGCGGCGTTAGAAGACAGATACATCATCTGCTCAGTTTCCCTGCTCTCTACAATAGGTTCATTATCCTTCATCGAAATCCTGTATTGAGTGCTGCTATTAAGCAGCACTGCATCCTGGCCTGGATACTTGCTTTTCAATTCTGCGGCCTTCTGGGCGGAGCTCCAGGTTGGGGAAGCCAATAGGACCACCCCTGTAATTATGGAAAAAAAGGATTGCTTCATTTCTTATCCAGTAATTGTCCGAAATAGTAAAATCTCACCTGCTTTAGTTTCCCGTTATCATCATAGTAGCGTTGTTCACCATGCAGGCTGTCTTCGTAATAATTACCTTCTTCTGTTAAAATTCCCTTGGCATTGTATTCTTTATACGGACCGTGCATACTGTCATGCACATAGGAGTAGGTAGTACGTACTTTTCCATCCATATAGTATTGCGTACTAACGCCTTCATAATTGTCATAAACAGCCTGCTGCGATAAGGATGTTTTGCCATTGGGATGATACATGGTATAAGCCCCGTGCAAGACGCCATCAATGTACTCCATGGAAGCTGAAGGATTACCATTTGGATAAAATGCCTTCAACTTTCCGTTACCGCCTGGGAGTGGAATTTCAGGAACCAGTTCACCATTCTTGTTGTGGTATGTATAACCAACTTCCATGCCTTCATCGTACCGGAGCTGATACATCAGGGTGCCATCTTCAGCATACCGCTTATACAGGCCATGGCGCTCATTATCCTTGTATTCTATTTCTGTATCTACTTTGCCATTCGGATGATAGAATACTCTTTTACCCTGTAATTTATCTGATTTATACTCATCTGTAATATACAACACACCGTCCTTGGTATAATATTTCCAGGTACCTACCTTTTCATTCATATTATACCGGCCTTCTACCCTGATCTTTCCACCGTAGCTATACGTGGTATAGGTACTGTCAGCCATTCCATGTACATAATGTTCTAAAGCCATCAATGAACCATCAGGATAATATGTCTTCTTTGATCCAACGATATCATTGTTTACATATGTAAACTCCATGTATAATTTGCCATTGGGATAACGGGAGATAAATTTACCGTTGCCATTATTCAGCTTAACTGTGTTAATGATGACTCCGGTTGTATCGAATTCTTTAAACGATACCAGATTGTCCATTTGATAAACATATTCACTATGGAGTTTACCATTGGGCCAGTAATCAATCTTACAGCCATTGCGGAAATTATTCAAATACGAGGACTTTGAGGTCAGCGTTCCAAATTTATCATAGCTCAACCATTCTCCCTGCAAATTATTATCGCTGTACCATCCTTCCTCGTGTAGTCCGCCAAAAGAATACCAGGAAGTGTAATAACCATTTTTTTGATCATCCACATAGTCGACAGAATAGCTTTTTTTACCGCTCTCGTGAAAACCAACAATAGTGCCATTCAGGCTTCCATTAGTATAGATTTCCTTCAGGCGTTCTCTGCCGGATCCGAAGTAATAAATTTTGGTGCCATCTATTTCCCCCTTTTGACCATAAGGAGTAAGGGTTTGTTTTATGCCATTTGCGTTGTAGGATATCAGATCCAGTTTTCCATTTTTTAATTCAGAAACACTGATCTGTTTTCCTGTTTTATCAAAATAACGCCCGGATTTCAACCTGTCATTTTCAAAGGACAGGGTAGAAAATAGTTTTTCATCCTCGTCATAATAATTTACATCACCCGATGTTTTTCCTTTCTTATTCATGTAACGATAGGCTACTTTACCATTTTCATGGTATAACACATATTCTCCTTCCAGTTCGCCATTGACATAGGTCTCTTTAGATTGTGGGTTGCCATTTTCATAATATCGTTTTACTACCCCGGTGATTTTTCCTTTTGTATAAGCACCTTCAACAACCAGGCGACCCTCTTTGCTCCAGCCCTTGAAATTGCCATTCAACTCATCATCAGCATAACCGCCTTCCGTTTCCGTCTGGCCATTCATATAATAGGTTTTTGCAAGTCCCTGGCGTTTACCATTTACATAGGTTTCTTCCAGTTGAAGTTTACCTGTTTTGTAAAATGATTTTTTTACACCATTCAACTCCCCTTTTGTATAAGGCTCCAGGGTTTTGGTAACACCATTTTCATAGTAGCTTGTATACTGCCCATCGGGTTGTCCATCCTTATGAGGTGCACTGGATTGAACTGTTCCATCTTCAGAATAATAAGTGTTCACCCCATCTTCCTTACCATTACGATAAGTTTCCTTGGCTTTTAATTTTCCACTGAAATAGTAATAGGAAAACGTTCCTTCCTGTTCGCCTTTTTCATTGAAAACACCCTCCGCTTTCTTATTTCCTGAAGTATAATAAAATGTCCAGGGGCCTTTAGGAATTTTATCTTTAATAATACCCTTTGCATAAAGTCCATCCTCGTTATACTGGTAGCAGGGACCATTGTAATTGCGTTTTGCATAGTGCAGTTCACGGGTATCCCGAACCAGGTGGAAATATTCCAGGATATTCGTTTTCAACGCATCAATATCCTTTTTCTTCTTTTTATTGTAATCCTGGATAACCGGCAGGTTTACTCCTGAGAATGCATAATTGACAAAGTATTCGAATTTTTTTTCCTTGTAAATTTTCTTGAACAGGGGAACATAGTATTGCATGTAGTAATCCCTGTCATTCTCATCAAACTCCAGTTTCTCGAATACCACCTGCATTTGTCGCGATATATTATCGTCAAGATCAATGATGATCTTATATCCTTTATCCAGCGCTATCTTGGACAATACGATTTGTTCAACCATCCTGAAATTATCAGAAGGATCCTCCTCACGAGCATTGAATAACTCCATTACCGCATCCGTACTTTTAGATATCTCGCTCAGAACATTGATTGCATTTGAAGAAAAGTCGCTGGTAGGATTGACGGTAAGACTGGTAAGCATGCATAAAAAGCCAGGTACGATCTTACCCTGGTTCAGTGCACTGATACCCAATTTGTGTTGCACACTGGCTGAATAGGGATTTATCAGCGCCGCCTGTTGTAATACTTTTTCGGCATCCTTATAATTTTTCATCCGGATCAGGGTGGTACCCTTATTGATATATAGGTTGGTGTAGGCAGGATAAACCACTATGGCGGAATCAAAAATATGTAGCGAGCGATCCTGTTCATTGTTGTAATCTAACAGTGACCCATAGAGAACAAGCAGTTCTGGGTCGCGCTCCGGGTCTGATCGGTCGGTCAATGCTTTTTCGCAGTATGCGATTCCCCGGGCATACTGGCTGTCTGCTGAACAGGTTAATGCGCTTTCATATAACGCTAATACATAATTGGTATCTCCAACCGGAACTTTATCAAATTCCTTGAGCGCTTCGGCATATTTGCCATCATCATACAACTGGATACCTGTTTTGATGACTTCGCCTGAATTAATGCGCTGGGCTTTTTCTTGAGCAACAGATAGGAGGAAACACGTACATAGTACGGTGGATAAGGTTAATCGAAAAATCATTACTACTAAGGTCTTAGTTAGATAAAAAATAACAGTAATTCGTTAAAAACGAACTCATTCCATGTATTATTATAAACGGGGGTTTACAATCGTGATGAAATTTGCTATCGCGGCAAATATATCCGCCTGCCTGAGAAATGCAAGTTTCAACCCATTTTTTTCAAAAAATCATTCAGATGGGGCCGACCTACGGTTGTGTCACTGATCATTTTAAGGAACCTGCGTAAATAGCAAACCCATATACCCCATAAAACAAATAATCAACGAAGACCATTCGTTGAAACGAAAAATAAAATTCTTGGAACTATTTCAGAATATTTCGTAATATTAAAATTCTTAGTTCTCTTCTTTACTGGTTATAGAATTTTTTACTACATCCTGAATGGTTACGAACGATTCCAGAACGGTTCACTTACGGTTCAATAATGGTTAACGAGTGGTGTCGGAGTGGTCAAACAGTGGTGAATGAGTGGTGAATGAGTGATCAAATTATGCCGAATGGATGGTCAAACTATGCCGAATGGAATAAAAAATAACCCCAACAGTCAGATCAACTTTTAACTTTTACAATTAAACATTGGACTTTAATCACAACGCATACCTTATATATGCTAAGTAATTTGATTTTTTTATTCACTCAAATTTTAAATACAAATTCGATTTGTCATTAACACAAGGCTTCTTATTTGAAGTTATTTTTTACATGTAAGGAGAACTAAAAAGAGACCAATAGGAAGATCTAGGATTATGTTTTTTTGATATTTCGAACTCACGTAAATACATTTCATAATTTTCTGTAGTGACACCGGTAAGTGGATCACAAGAATAGATTCCTTTTGAATAACATTCTAAAACAGTATCAAGAAGACTCGTGATTGAATCATATATGGGAATTAGTGTGTCAAATTCTATTGCACAAAGGTCATATAAATAGATTGTTCCAAAATTTTGAGAATCAGGATTACACTCAATTAAATACATC
>JAQGFW010000997.1:0-46890 GCA_030463445.1 Euplotes aediculatus
TTGTATTGATAGAAGAAGAGTTCCCAAATAATGTTTATGCGTTTGAACGAGTTGCTCAACACTTAAAACTAAGCTACATAACGATTGCCCCAAATAACACCACCGAAGATAAAGCTAAATCGTGGAATGAGAATATTCTGAATGCTATAAATTCTGAAACGGCAATGGTTGTTATGCCGCATGTACATTGGATTTACGGTGTACGATTCGACCTCGAAGCAATTTCAAAACGATGTAAAGAGGTTGGGGCATTGTTGGTAATTGATGGTACGCAGTCGGTAGGGGTGTATCCTTTTGATATAGAGAAAATCAAGCCTGATGCCTTGATTTGTGCTTCTTATAAGTGGCTTTTAAGCTCATATAGTATGGGATTAGCTTATTTTGGTGAGTTTTTTGACGAAGGCGTACCGATTGAAGAAAGTTGGATGAATCGTAAAGACAGCGATAAATTTGCCCAACTGACTAACTATGAGCGTGCATATCGTCCGAAAGCTCAAAGGTATAATTTAGGTGAATTCTCTCATTTTATTCAGATGCCGATGCTCGAGGCATCTTTGAAGCAGATTGTAGCTTGGGGTGTGGAGAGTATCCAAAATTATGTGAAGGAAATTACAAAAAAATCAATTGGAGAATTACAGAATTTGGGTTGTAGTTTTGCCTCAGAAGCCTACCGAGCCAATCATCTTTTGGGGATTTCGCTACCGCAAAGCGTTGATAGTAAGCAGCTTTATGAAAACTTAACAGCCCAAAATGTAGTAGTTTCATTGAGAGGAGCAGCCATTCGGGTTTCGCCACATCTTTATAACGAAGAAGCCGACCTCGATAAATTGGTCGAAATCATAACAAAAACGCTCCAAAAGTCTTGACCTAATTATACAAAAGAAGAGTGGCACATTTGATAAATTCTCAATCAAATGTGCCACTCTTTCATGATACTCTAATGCTTAATCTTTCTGGTTTGCTTTACGGATAATATCGTAGAACTTAGTGCTGTTTGATGACGTACAATCTCCTGCTTTGTTTAATGTATAAAGACCATTAGAGGTATCAGTCAATTCATATCCACTATCTGTTTCTTTGATATCCTTAAACAAACATGGAGCAACTTTTGCATTGAATTTATTGATAATTCCATATTTATTTGGTCCTTTCGATACAATCGCTAAGCCATTTTTGAATGGCCGAATCTCAGTATATTCAAAAGTTACCTGTACTTTTTCGGTTTTATTGATAAAACCGTATTTGTTATTGTCATATTTTACACCATAAAGACCATCTGAGAAACATACGATTTCACGGTAGTTTGGTTTGATTACTTCTTTTCCGAAATTATCTAACAATCCCCATTTTTCATCTTTCTGAACAGCCAAATGGGCTCTATCAAATTTACGGATAAGCCTAAAAGATTCGGTTGTGAAACGTTTGAAACTACCTTTATCTACCAAATTATAGCCTTCTTCCATTCCTTTTTCGAGAGGAGTAAGGGTTTTTACGGCAATAAGTGTACTTGCCAAAAGGGTATCTGTTACAACATAACGGATGCCAACTGGTGCTTCGGGGTTTACTTTGTCAATGACAACTCTGCCAAAACGGTCATATACTATATCTACTTGACAGATACCAACGGGACGACTACAATTTGTAAGATTCTGTGTAACAGCCACAATGCCATGCTGGCCAAATGGTTCGATTTTATCGAACTGTGTTGGTATAACCTCTGTACCGTCAAAATTGATATAGCCACATTTTAAACTTTTTTCGCCATAGGTTTTACAGGCGGGAGCAAGCCCAAACGAGTTGAAATCGCCGATTGAAGCATAAACATCGCTCAATTTTCTTTCGTTTAGTTCAATGATTCTAAAACCTGTGGCATCTTTTGCTACAACAGTTGCAGCATTATTTGGTACATCAGTATTGATGATTATACTACGGATAAAATCATAAGTTGGCTTGATACGGGTATTGCCATCAACATCAACTAAACCTA
This sequence comes from Euplotes aediculatus, assembly GCA_030463445.1. Taxonomy (NCBI): domain Eukaryota; phylum Ciliophora; class Spirotrichea; order Euplotida; family Euplotidae; genus Euplotes; species Euplotes aediculatus. The sequence continues at coordinate 1,988 of JAQGFW010000997.1, forward strand.
CTTTTTTGTTTGTTTCAATCAAAATCCATTGATTAGCATCCGAAAGTGAAATTTTATCATAACTGACATCCAAAAGAGACGAACCATCAATTTTGAGAAGACCGTATAATTTTCCACTACGGACTTTGTATAAATCGCCTACAAATGGCTCAATTTCATCATAAAGCTGAGAGATAGCTTTTTTTGTTACATCAAATTTGTTATCAATCAAAGCAACTTTATTGTTCTTGAACTTTGCCCAGCTAATGCCATAGCGAAGTGCTTTGGCTTCTATAATGTTTTCGAGAGGCTCACTTTCATTACCATCAATATCAATAAATTGCCAAAAGAACTTTTTAACCAAAGCCTTACCATCATTAAAACGCTCGGCGTAGTCAAATTGAGCAGGAATCACCTCTTCGCCGCAAAGGTTCAAGAAGCCATACACCATATCTTTTTTGATACGTGCAAACCCATGATAGTAGTTGTCAATCAAACCATAGCGAGGGTTATTACGGAGCGATTCGAGCGAAAAAGCAGCTAAGTCAAACCCTTCTGCATCTTTGGTTTGGAAAAAACTACCTTTTTCTTGCTCTGCAAAACAAGCAGCACTGCGATTCACTGCAAAAGCTCTCGCTAAACTACTTATTTGTGCCATTTTGGCGATATTATCTACCGTGTTTTTGTTTGCGACATCAACACCGTAAGTGTAGGCTTTATTTGCCTGAGCAAGATAATCTGGAAATTTTTCTTGGGTAATGTAATCTTGTGTAGCCAAAAGATTGTCTAATTCTTCCGTGAAAGTCTTTTTCTTAGCGTCTTCGTAAGGAGAAAGGACTTTTTTTAGATACACGACAGCCGATTTACGTGCAATATCGGCCGAAAAACTTTGTTGTGATACAGTTGCAAATGCTCCAGAAGAGTCTTTAGGGGCTGCCATTGAAACAGCTTGTACGACTTGGGCTTGGGTAAAATTAGAGCATGAGAAAGTAATCAGCAGTAAAGCGAGAAGTTTCTTCATTGTGGTTCACTTAATAGTTAACGTTAATAATATATGAGTTTGGGGGTCTATGCTTATCTTATAAAGAATGTAGAAAAATACATTCACTCAATCTATTTGCAAAATATATATCTCGGCAGAAGATTCTGTTAACCAAAATAAATTTTACATTTTGCAATGATACAAATATTGTTATTAACATACAAATAGATGTGGAAAAAATCCAATAGATTTAGTTTGATGGTTTTAGGATTTTGATGTTACCATTTTCTATAAATGGCGAAATTTTGATGATAACTGACTTTGAAGTTGGAGTATGGCTTTTATCGGCAAAACTATTGATTGGCACAAGCGAATTTGCTTCTGGAAAGTACGTTGCCACACATTTTGTCGGGATTTCGTACGGAATAATAATAAATCTTTCAGCGATTCTTTCAACTCCGCCGTGGTTATTATGCAAATCTACTACTTGATAATGCTGAAAACCTGCGTTTTGAATGTCTGTTGGATTCATCAAAATAACTCTTCGTTCGTTAAAAATTCCACGATAGCGGTCGTTTAGTCCATAAATCGTAGTGTTAAACTGGTCGTGGCTACGAATCGTCATCATTAAATACTCATCGGTTTTGATTCTTATTTCTTCAAAGTTATTTATCGTAAAATTAGCCTTTTGATTAAATGTCGTAAATTTTTGCTCACGTGGACCATTTGGTAAATAAAATCCATCTGGATTTCTGACTCTTTGGTTATAATTTTGAAAGCCGTCAATCGTCTTTTCGATTAAATTCCGAATATTATCATAATCAGCCGCCAGAGCATCCCAATCAATATTGAATTTATTACCGAAAGTTGATTTTGCCAATTTGGCAACGATAGCTGGTTCGCTGAGGAGTTCATCAGAAGGTGGATTCAAAATACCTTTACTACTGTGTACTACTCCCATTGAGTTTTCAACACTCACAAATTGCTCACCAGCAGTTTGCACATCTAAATCGGTACGGCCCAAGCATGGCAAAATCAGGACAGTTTTACCGTGAATCAAATGACTACGATTGAGTTTGGTTGAGATATGAACTGTCAAGTCACAATTTTGTAAAGCCTTTGCTGTAAAATTAGTATCGGGAGTTGCTGAAAGGAAGTTACCTCCCATAGCCAAAAACACCTTCGCTTTACCATCGGCCATTGCCTGAATCGCCTCGATAGTATTAAAGCCATCTTTTCGAGGTGGCTCAAAACCAAAATTATCTCTTAGTTTATCCAAAAATGCAGGTTTTGGTTTCTCCCAAATGCCCATCGTGCGGTCGCCTTGTACGTTTGAATGACCACGAACCGGACAAGTACCTGCACCTTCTTTGCCAATGCTTCCTTTGAGCAGAAGCAAATTGACAACCTCTCGGATTGTCGCAACCGAGTTTTTATGTTGGGTAAGTCCCATCGCCCAGCATACAATAATTTTATTGTTGTTGATGAGCAATTCGGCAGCCTGATGCACTTCTTTGGATGACACTCCCGTTTGAGCAATTAATTCTTCAAGGTTTGCTTTATCTAATTCGGCGATGAATTCATCAAATCCGTCAGTATTATTAATGATAAAATCATAGTCAAAAACTTGCTTGTGTAAGCGTTCGGTGTCCAATAAAATTTTGCAGAATGCCTTGAGCAAAGTCAAATCGCTATTTATCCTAACCTGTAAATAAATATCGGTAAGTTTTTGCCCGCCGAATAACATATCTTTTAGATGTTGCGGATGCTTGAATGATAGTAAACCAGCTTCTTTTAGCGGATTTACCGAAATAATCTTTGCTCCATTTTGTTTAGCTTTTTCGAGTGACGTGAGCATCCGAGGGTGATTTGTACCCGGATTTTGCCCCAAAATCATGATAACTTCAGCTTTCTCAAAATCATCGAGTGTTACCGAGCCTTTTCCTAAACCGAGGGTTTCGGATAAGGCCACGCCGCTCGACTCGTGGCACATATTTGAGCAGTCGGGGAGATTATTTGTACCAAACATTCTTACGAATAATTGATACAAAAAAGCGGCTTCATTACTCGTACGCCCTGATGTATAAAAAATGGCTTCATCGGGCGAATCTAACGCATTTAGTTGATTGGCAATCAATGAAAAGGCTTCATCCCAAGAGATTTTTTCGTAATGCTCATTATTTTCTCTGATAACCATTGGTGAAGTGAGACGCCCTTGCTGACCAAGCCAATAGTCAGATTTTTGGGATAATTCAGTAACCGAATATCTTTGAAAAAATGTCGGCGTGATTCGTCGAGTTGTAGCTTCTTCGGCAATGGCTTTTGCTCCATTTTCGCAATATTCACCCAAAGCCGAACGGTCGTGTGGGTCGGCCCATGCACAACTTGGGCAGTCGATTCCGCCTTTTTGGTTGAGGTTCAATAATGCTTTCAGGCCACGTTTGAGGGGCATTGCACCAAAAACGTGTTTGACCGAAGACGAAAGAGCCTTAAATCCAGCGGCTTGGATTGCTGGTTTGTCAATCTCGATTCCTGTAAAGTCTAATGGGGTATTGGGGTTGGGTTGCACTTGCTTGCGATTAATTTTGCTTTTTCAAATTTAGCAAATTCTTTCAAAACCCGAATAAATGTTAAATCTATTATTGTTGGCAAATCCTATGAGCGTAAGATTAAAGTTTCTGGCGAGGTCGATGGCAAGGCTCGTGGGCGAACCAACACAAACTAATACTGGGACCTGTGCCATGATTGCTTTTTGAACTATCTCAAAACCCGCCCTGCTCGACATGAATATTATTGAATCTGTAAGCGGAATCTGATTTTTGAGAAGACAAGTCCCAATTAGTTTGTCGAGGGCATTATGACGGCCTACATCTTCACGGACAAATTGTAAATCAGCATTTTGGTCGAACAACGCCGCTGCATGAACTCCGCCTGTATGAGTAAATAGTATTTGAAACTCAGCGATTTTTTGTGCAAGATGCAAGATTTTGCTGGAACTAACTTTAAAATCGGAAGTTTGTATTACTCTACATTGCTGACTATCAATACTTTCGATTGATGTCTTACCACAGATTCCACAACTCGAATTTGCATAAAAATTACGTTGCAGTTTATCAGGCTCAAATAACAGATTTGGCGAAAGTTCAACTCGAACGATATTCTCCTGAATTTGTCGCCCCGCATCGGTACAATAATGGATTGAGAGAATTTGTTCGTAAGATTGGATTATTCCTTCAGAGAAAAGTAAGCCCAAAGCCAATTCAAAATCATGACCTGTGGGAGTTCGCATCGTGACCGAAATACTTTTTTGTTGTCGGTTTTGTTCTTCTCCAAAACCCAAACGGATTTCGAGAGGTTCCTCAAATGCCACTAAATCAGGTGTTTCGGTCGATTCACCGTTATATATTTTGATAATTTCGTATGATTTAATGGCATTCATTATTAGGTTAAGCTATCGGATTTTAAAAATAGAAAAATCAGAAAGACAACGAAAATTACTGGAATTAGGCTGATTTTAAATGCTAAATCGTAATTACTTTTAGAGAAAAGTATCCAAGAGATAACCTGAGTAACCAAAATTGAAATAGGAATGGCGATTATCGAAAAAAAGATTGTCCATGTACGATTTGTTGCTCCCGAATCAAAAATCATTGGCGACATCATCACAGCAAATGCAGATGGAAAGAACGCCAAAATCATGATAATATTTGTGATGAGGGTTAAGGTTTTCATAGGGATAAGGTGATTTTTTGTAAAGCTAAGAAATTTTTGTGCGAATATTTGAAAATTCTTGTAATGAGCAACTATTAGACTTATGAAATCATAACTCAACTCGCTGCCCTTGAAACGCAACCCTAAATCCTTGTTTTGTCAGATTTTTGTATTCTTCTGAATTTTTTCTGAGAAGCGGATTTGTATGATTTAGATGAATAAAAAAGACCTTTTTTTGCTCATTTTTGGGTAAATTTTTCAAAATTTCGATGCTTTCACTAACAAACGGATGCGGAACTTCACTCATCGGGCGATTAATTTCGCCGTCTTTGTAGAATGTCCCATCAATAAAAACGTAGTCATTTTCTTTTACGATTTGCTTTAAATCTTGATTCCACTTTTGCCATTTATCAATGTCAGGAATAAAAATCAACGATTTTTGAGCAGTTTTTATGCGAAATCCAACGGTTTCTGAGTATTCATCACGATGCGGAACTCTAATGGCTTGTACGCTTAGGTTTTTGTTTAATTCGATGGTTGAATTGTCATTAATTGCCTGCAAATCAATGTTTTGTAGATTAACCAACTGACTCCACGGGCCGTTGGTTTCGAGGTAATTCTTCATGCGAGGCATTGCATAAACTTTTACGCCTTTTGCTCCCATTACTTCTCGACCTAAATTCATAATACCCGTATAATGCCCAATATGAGCATGAGTCAAGAAGATTCCATCAATATCATTTGAGTTATTTTTCGAGATTTTCTTCAATAATTGTAATTGCTCTTTAAAATCGGGTGTTGCATCAAAAATCCATCTTTGGTTGGTCTTTGGGTCTATCAAAGCCAAACAAGAAACAAATTGATGCGGAATTTTCTCTTCAAAAACAGCCTTACAACATTCTTTATTGCAGCCCGCCTGTGGATAACCTCCATCTTGTGCAATACCCAAAATGGTAACATAAGGCGATTGTGCAAAAAGATTTGCCGAAATGAACAGAATAAATATAAAAATTCGCATCAAATTTATGATTTTGGAACAAATTAAGTAAAAATCTGCTGTTTGTTTCGCTTCGTTTGTTAAATTAGCTTTTCAACTCTCGTTACCCCATGAAAAAAACAGTTTTTGTATTCCTTAGCTTCTTCATTCTAATATCTTGCAAAGAAGAATCGAAATACGACATTATCATAAGAAATGGACTAATTTACGATGGCAATGGCGGCAAACCAATCAGGGCAGACATAGCAATCAAGGCCGATACTGTGGCGTTTATTGGCGATTTATCCAAAGAATCGGCTCCGCAAATTCTTGATGCAAAAGGCATGGCAGTTGCACCTGGGTTTGTAAATATGCTGAGCTGGAGTACCGAAAGTTTGATTCACGACGGACGCTCATTGAGTGAATTGACTCAAGGCGTTACGCTCGAAGTAATGGGAGAAGGGGATTCAATGGGGCCTTTGACCGACTCTATGATTGTTGATATTGAAAGAATGCAAGGCAGTATAAAGTACAAAGTTGAGTGGAAAACACTGGGAGGTTATCTTTCATATCTGGAAAAAAGAGGGGTTTCGACCAATGTCGCTTCGTTTGTGGGGGCATCTACGGTTAGGGCAATGGAACTGGGATATGCCAATCGTCCGCCTAAGCCCGAAGAATTGGAGCGAATGAAACAGCACGTTCGGCTTGCGATGCAAGAAGGTGCGATGGGGGTGGCTTCGGCTTTGATTTATGTGCCGGGTACTTACAGCACAACTGATGAATTGATTGAACTCTCAAAAGTGGCATCGGAGTACGGTGGAATGTATATTTCGCATATTCGGAGTGAAGGCAATCGGCTTGAAGAAGGAGTTGATGAATTAATCGAAATTGCAAAAAATGCTAATATTCATGCCGAAATTTACCATTTGAAGGCGGCTGGTAAACAAAATTGGCACAAATTAGATAAAGTAATTGCTAAAATTGATAGTGCCAGAAAGCAGGGATTGAATATCACGACCGATATGTACAATTATGTGGCGGGTGCAACTGGCCTTGATGCCGCTATGCCGCCGTGGGTGCAAGAGGGCGGATTGCAGCAGTGGCGTAGAAGATTAAAAACAGGAACGATTCGGAATAGGGTAGGAGAAGATATGCAAGCACAACAAAATGATTGGGAGAATCTTTGTCTTTCGGCCGGACCTGATGGTACACTTTTGGTCGGATTTAGACAAGATTCACTTAAAAAATACATCGGAAAAACCCTTACCGAAGTGGCCAAAATGCGTGGAAAAACTTGGTATGAAACTGCGATGGATTTGGTGATTGATGACGATTCGAGGGTTGAGGTGGTTTACTTTTTGATGTCGGAGGATAATGTCAAGAAGCAGATAAAGTTGCCATACATGACTTTTTGCTCCGACGCCGCCTCACAAGCTCCCGAAGGCGTATTTTTGAAAGCAAATCCGCACCCACGTAGCTACGGTAATTTTGTTAGATTGCTCGGTAAATATGTGAGAGACGAGAAAGTAATTAGCCTCGAAGAAGCCATTTATAAACTTTCGGCATTGCCTTGTGATAACCTAAAAATTCAGAAAAGAGGAAGATTAAAAGTTGGGAATTATGCCGATATTGTGATTTTTGACCCTTCAAAGGTACAAGATAACGCAACATTTGAAAAACCACACCAATTGGCAACTGGAATGACGCACGTCTTTGTAAATGGTAAACAAGCCATCGAAAACGGGCAGCATACTGGAGTAAAATCTGGGAAATTTGTTCGAGGACCAGGTTTTGCGAGTAAATGATTCTATTTACAATCAATAAATTGGTAACCTTCGAGACGGGCCTGTTTTATTCCATTGGCATTGGTTGTTACGACATTATTTTTTAGAGCAACCCCTTTTTTATCGTAAGTATAGTTCATTTCGATTAGGTTTACTTCATTTTTTTCGTCATAAACTTTCATCGAAATTGGATTGTTTTTGCTTAGATAACCGAAATAACTGTTATTTAAACCCAGGAAACCAAGTGCAAACATATTGTAGTCATTCGGATAAAAATTTAGCTTATCGTCATAAGTTACACCCTCAAAAACCATAACTTCTTTGTCTCCATTGGTACGTGAATAAACCCTTGTGAGGTTATCACCTGTATATTCCATTCGATATAAAACTTGAATTTTTTCACCAAAAATATCAAAATCACAAGTCGCTCTAACCAATTTTTCGCCTTCGTAGGCTAAAGAATTGTTCAAGAATTCATAGCCTTGCACCATCGCTTTGGTTCTCATAACTCGGCTGCCTGTTTCGTCGTAAGTATAATTGATGGTATAGCTTTCACCCGCAATCGGCGTTCTGAAATCCATCTTGTCGATTTTACCTTTTGTATTATAGGTAAATGAAATTGTAGCCTTGTCAACGATATTTGTAATTTTTGTCAATTTTTTATTAGCATCGTACTCAAAAGTACTTTTTACGGCATCTTTATCATCGGTTATGCTTTTGAGATTACACTTGGTTTTGAGACCCGTATTGGCATTTGTGCCGAATGGGTCGGGTGTAATTTCTTCTTTTGAACTTTTTTTACAAGAAATGACAAAAGTCAAAACACTGAATATCAATAACTTGAGGAGATTCTTCTTCATAGATTCACTTAAATTGCTCCTCAAATTACAGCAAAAATTGTACCGAAAAATAAGAATTCCTGAATTTACCTACTGCTTATCGGCATTTTCGATATTAAACATATTGGTAGATTCTTCTTTTTTACGCAGCCCAAAGTTGTATCTGATATTGAAACCAAATCTGCGGGTATCGGCTACACGACGACCCGTTGCCGAAATCGAACCTTGATTTATCGTAAATCGGTTGTTATTGGTAAAGAAAATATCATTGGCATTGAGCGTAACGAGCAATTTTCGGTCTAAGAAATTACGATTGATGCTGAAATTTACGCTTCCGAAATCGCTTAATTCATAGAATTGCAATTGCCCTTTCAGACGATAAAATCCATTGAGTGAGACCGTAGAGCGTTTGTCTATTTTGAGCTGTTGAAGCATGAAGAATGTCCAGCTTCCACGGCTAAAAGTCAGCGTGCTATTTTCGTAGCGACCGTTGTAATCATTGTGATTGTACTGCGAACTAACTACAAAAAAGTACTTTTTGCCAGGTGGAATCGCCCCAATTAGTTTGAAATATGTTTCACGATTTTGCCCCAAGTTATCATAAGTACGATACGCAACGCTCGGGTTGCGTGGGTCTTGATAAATCACATTCGTAAAAATATCTTCGGTATAATTTCGACCAACGGCAAAAATTGGCATATCGTTGAAGCTGATATTTGCCTCGATATTTTGGGTGAATTGTGGCCGAAGGGTCGGATTGCCGGATTCGTATAAATATTGGTCGATGAATCGTGGCGATGGATTGAGGTATTCGTAAACGGGACGGGTAATGGTACGGCGATAAATCAAGAAAGCTCGCAACTGAAAACTGGCTATTTTGATAACGGGTCGGCTCAAATAAACGTACGGAAAAAAATCGGTACGATTGATACTAAAAGTTGTATCTCTCGGGATTCGCTGATGCCCCCTCATGTTGGTATTTTCCATGCGAGTTCCAAACTTCAAAACAAACGAACTGATTGATTTTGAGGCTTGTATGTATGCAGCATTGATATTTTCACGGTAATCGTAGGCGTTGGTTCGACCCACATCTACGATGGTGCTATTGTTGGCATTTAAGAAGTAATCAGTCGAGTTATTGAAATTCAAAATCGAGGTTTTCAGACCCGTCTCAAAGGTTAATTTATGCGGAAACTGGTATTTTAAATCAATCATCACCGCCAATAAATTCCGTCGGTTTTCAATATCACCGTATCCACCCACCGACTGGCGAGCAGGTTTTGTGAATTGTGTTTCGAAATTTTGGTCGATGTTACTACCAATCAAGCTATACGAAATATCGGTAGTGAACTCGGAGCCAAGCGTATCAATTTTATATTTTGTGGCAATTCCTTGGCTAAAATTATAGCCTTTTGTATCGTTTTGTAGAAGATTTAGGTTATCGGACAATATCGAATTATTGCTCAATCTAAGAATCTGGCTTTGGTTTTCGGCATCGCTATTGGTGAGGTTATAACTCCCCCGACCATCTACATTCAGCTCCCATTTTTTTGATAATTCAAAACCTAATCCATAACCAGCATAAAGCCCTTCGCCGGGGAATTTGGTGTAAGCATTTTGCGAAAGCACTGAATCGGACGAGAGTTTTCGAGTTGTTTCGAGTCTTTCATAAGAGTTGCGGCGGCTGTAATTGAGGTTAAAATAGCTGGTTCGGTTGCCGTTGCTGTTGTTGAGGTTCATTCCGATAAACTGATTGCCGAAACGTCCTTGATTCATACCCGCATTGACGCTACCTGTCAGACCAATTTTTACTCCTTTTTTTAGAATCACGTTGACGATTCCGCCCGAACCACTGGCATCGTATTTGGCAGAAGGTGTACGAAGAATCTCGATTTTTTCGATGCTATTTGGGGGCAAACTTTTCAGAATCGACGCAATATCGGCAGTACTCATTTTTTGTTCACGACCATTGATAAATATGGCGGCGGGAGTCGAATTATTGAGGTAAATATTACCGTCTTGGTCCATAAAAACGCCCGGAATCTTTTCCATGATTTCGTAAGCACTCGTGCTGGTATTGGCAATTGGCTCGGGGTCCACAATGGTTTTATCGTCTTCTTGCGTCATCAGTGGTTTGCTTGCCACGACCGTAACACCCGCCAAAGCATTGGCATCGGCAGACATGATAAATTCAAAATAAATCTGATTTGGCTTTACATTGATACCTTTTTCGAGGGTTTTGAATCCAATTGAACTTGCCCGAATGATGTATTGAGTTGGCAAAACCGAAAACTTCACGACTCCAGCCGTGTCGGCAGTATTATAAAGGACTTTGGTCGAATCAGACCTATTGATTAGCTTTACAGTAGCCCCTATGATGGGCTGCTTGTTGGCTTCGGTTAGCTTGATGGTGATGTTGGTTTTTTGGGCGGATAATTTTAGTGCAGTGAGTAAAAATAGGAGTAATGCTTTTTTCATACTTAGTGTTTATTGTGAAGATGCTTTTTCAAATATAAGGGTTGCATGGTTGAAGATTGTACTACTTTAGCTTTTTTAACATTCTGATAAATAGTTTTGGCACGATTTGCACCGTACCAAAACATTATTTGATGTATTTCTGCATGATTTCTATGATTTTTTTGGCTGGTTCACGTACCTCAATGGCTTTGCTGTTGAGATAGCCCTCTTGGTCTTTTTCGTTGAGGGCTTTGATAGCCACATAGTAAGGAGCCAAGATAACATCATAACCTTTTGATTCTAAAATCTCTAAAAGCCAACTGCCATATCCTAATTTGATTACCACGCCACCAAAACGATACCAGTCGTCCTGAGTATTAAATGGTAATTCGTTTTTAAGAAAATTAATTGCTTGTTCAAAACTTTCTTTGGCAATGCCTTCATTTTTTTCATACAAATCAAAGAGTGCTTTATGTAACCAATAACAATCTTCTAAATCATTTACAATTGATAACTTGTTAAAAAAGACTTTAGCTTTTGGTAAATCATCAAATAGGTCTCTGTAAAGGGATACTAAGTTATATTTTGGGTAAGCAAAATCATCATCCAATTCAATGGCTTTTAAATAAGCATTCTCTGCTTGAAGATAATTTTGTGAATGCTCTTGGTATAAAATTCCTAATCCATTCCATGGTATTGCATCGTATTTATCCAATTTTATTGCATTTAAGTAAGCCTTCTCTGCATCATCATATCTTTGAAGACAAAACTGATATAAATTTCCTAATCCGTTCCAAGCAAATGAATTGTCCTCAATTTGAAGTGCTTTTTGATATGCTTCTTCTGCTTTCTCACTATCTTCTAAATGGTCTTGATATAGATTCCCTAACCCATTCCATGGTTGCCAATATTTACTGTCTAATTCTATGGCTCTTTTGTACGCCTTCTCAGATTCTAAATATCTATTATTGTAGTATTGGTATATATTTCCTAAACCGTTCCAGGGAACTGCATCATTTTTATTAAATTTTATTGCTTGTAAATATGCTTTTTCAGCCCTGTCATATTGTTGTTTATCCTGGTACAGGTTTCCTAAATTATTCCAAATGAATGGAGATTTTTTATCTAAACTAATTGCCATTAAATATGCCTTTTCCGAATCTTCATATTTTTTTAATCTTTGATAGATATAACCTAAATTATTCCACTGCCATGCTACTTTTGGGTTAATTTTAATGGCATCTAAAAGTTGCTTTTCTTCATTTCTTATATCTTCGAACATCGGTTCCTCTGCCATTCCAAACTGTTTCAAAATCTCAGGGTTATCTTTGGCAAATTCTCTTAGTTCTTTATAGCTTTTATTTTTAAGCTGTTCTTTTAATTTTTTGTCTTTTATAACTTCTGCCATCGCCAAATTGTAAGTAATATGGTCGAGGCTATTAGCTTGCAAACCAAGGCGGTTTTGGGCGATTTTCGAGAGATTTTCGCCATAGAATGACTCTAAAAATTTCGATAAACACAAAATCTCTTTCTTTTGGCGGCGGCTACTGCGTCGCATCAAAAACCAAATATTAAAAAATCGTTCACTAATCGAATACGCCGAACCTTTGGCTTTATAAGCATCTGATTTCTCTATCCAGCCCACCTCTACCAAACGTTTGAGTTGGGGCGAGAGTGTACCGTTTTCTATACGTGTTTCGTTGCGAAGTTGCTCTAAATTGATAGGGTCCCAGTGCAATGCAATCACATCCACAATCTTTTGGTTTTGAGCCGATAACTCTTCAAAACGAGCTTTGTAAAGGGGAGTTATTTCATCTAAAAGAGCCTCTAAATCATCGTTTATCTCTTTTGAGAAGCCTCGTACTATCAATTTGAAAAGCATCACCGCTGTACGTGGGTTGCCACCCGTAAGTTGGTGAATGGTTTTTAGCCTTGCTATTTCCTCTTGAATTGTAGGAAGTAGTTCTTCGGCATTGGTCAAAATCGCTAATTGTTTCAAAATCTCAACTAATTCCTCAAAAGATAGCTTTGGTAAATAGTGCATCTGAAACGCATCGTAGAATGGAGCTCCGTAGGCATGTGTATCTTCTATGCTTATGGCACTTGCTCCAACTAATATCGGGGCGTTATTTTGCATCAAAATAGAGCGTAATGTGTGTTGTTCGGCTTTTGAGATTCGGTCGAAAACCAAATTGAGGTTATCAATCAATAAAACGGGTCGTCGGTCAATTTCGGCGGCTACCTTCATCATATACTGGTAGGCAACTTTCGCCAATTCTTCAACATTCTTTATTGTGCCGAGTTCTCTTACTTTGGCATCAATTTCGTTTACTACTTTTTCTTGATTTTCAACTTGCAACGTATCTGCCATCGAATCGAGGCTATTGAGCCACAACTCAGCAAGATTTGATAAATTATACTGTTCTTCGGGATAAAGCAATGGTATAAAGTGCTTATATTCAGCGTTTTTGCGTATCTCAACTTCAATCCTTTTGAGTAGGGTAGTCTTGCCCATTCCTCTTTGGGCAATGATAAGATGGTGTTGCGGAATGCTATTTTTACCCTCACTTTTGATTTTATTCATCAAAAACTGAAAAACCTTTTGGCGAACAATAAAGAGTTTTTCCATAACCTCATCGCTCACTCTTTGCGGATTATAAAGCCCAATTTGGCTCAATGATATTGTATCTTGTTGTTTCATTATTTGACAAATCTATTGTACCAAAAATCTCTTATCAGTGGTGAGCGGAATAAATATTTAGCTTTATCTTCTACTAAATACCCATCATTGATGAGCATGTATAGTAGTTTGCCAACTATTTCCTCAGTTTTTTCAGGGTCATTTACTCTATTATTTAGTAGCGAAATCAGTATTTCTCGGGTTGCTCCTTTTGGGGTCTTTGAGAGGTTTGTTAGCAGTATTCGAGCGTATATTTCTAAACTGTGATAGTCTTTTAGGCGTTCTTCCCACGTGTTCAAATGTTTTTCTTCGATGAGTAATTTATAGGCTTTGTCTAAGGTCTTTTCGTTTAATTCTTCTTCATTTACCTGAACTAAGTAATTGAATTTGAAATGAATGATTTGAAGAAAATAGGGTAAATTCCAACCAATTTTTTTGAGCATTTTATTGATAATCTCTTTATTTGTTGGCAAACCATCGCTCTTTGCTAATTCAGTCAATAAACCTATACTTGTTGGGTCGTTAAATGCCCCAAGTTCATAGGGTTCTATATCATTAAATGTATAACTCAATCCATGCTGATTTGTAAAATTGTCTATACCAATAGAGCTACAAAATATCCATCTTATTTTAGTGCCACTGACCTGCCTAAAGCTTCTAAGCCAATTCAAAAAGAATTTTACATTTTGGAGTCCATTATCTTTGTCTTCGAGAAAACTATTCAGCAAGATAGTCACCTCGTCTATCATTATTAGTGTATTCTCTTGATGGTCAACGAGTTGTTTTAGTTTTTCGTAGATGTCAGCTTTTTTGCTTTGCCATTCAAGCGTTGCTTTTGCTCCTTCGTATTCAAATGTAGGTTTTATACTTGTCAGGATTTGCTCAACGCTTTCTTTTGATTTAGTTTTTACTTTTGCCCACCAAGTTTGGTTCTGAATTTTTTCGATGAATAATGCTACGAAACCCGCCTCAGATTTGATTTCTTCGAGATTTATCTCGAAAGTATTCCAATTTTCGTCCTTTGCTTTCGATAGTAGTTTTTTGCCAAACGAAGATTTTCCAACTCTTCGTGGAGCTGCCAATATGATAGAGTTTCCTTTTTTTATGTGCTTCCAAGCAAATTCGAGTTCTTTTTCTCTACCATAAAAATTTTCTCCTTCGACTGGGGAACCGGTTTTATTTTCCATAAGTTGTTGTATATATTCTCTGCAAATATATACAAATTTGTATATATTCAAAATTGTATATATTGTTTCTGAAAATAATTTTTAATTTTGTAAAAACATTGTCTTTATTTATGTCTTTCCGAAACCGGCTACAATATTTTCTCGTCAAACGCCTGCAAATATCAAATAAGGTTGCGGTGGAGTTAATAATTCAGAAAAAGGTATTGGTAAATGGCGAATTTGTTGGTAACAATCTTGATTTAAAACCCGAAGATGAAGTAATTTATGAAGGTCAGGTTTTACAAGAAGGACGACATTTTGAGTACATTGCTTATTATAAACCGAGAGGAATCGAAACTACATTTAATACCGAAATTGCCGATAATTTAAAGCAAATTCTTCCATTTGCAGATGATGTTTTCCCGATTGGGCGGCTCGATAAAGAATCCGAAGGACTTTTACTTCTGACTAATGACGGACGGCTCTACGATAAAATCTTGAGACACGAGAACAAAACCGAAAAAGAGTATTTTGTAACGGTTGGCAAGCCGATTGATGATGATTTTGTTGAAAAAATGTCGAGCGGAATCAAAATTATGGGGCGATTAACGCTTCCTTGCGAAGTCGTAAAAATTGATGATTTTACTTTTAAAATTACGCTAATTCAGGGACTAAACCGCCAGATTAGGCGAATGTGCTATAAACTGAACTACGAAGTAACTCGCTTGGTCAGAATCCGAATCGGGGATGTTGAGTTGGGCGAGTTACGGGTGGGTGAATGGCGTATATTTAATCCTAAATCCGTATAAAAATCTTACGTTTATACATCCAATTCAGGATTAACCATTCAAAAAATAAAATCAGTCCTCCGTGTACAAGAGTTCGATAAGCTGAACCTAAAACAGTATCGTAATTTTCTCCGAGGTGAGTATGCAATGCACTCGAAATATAGCTATCGACAGTGTGGGCAATTACGTAAGCAGCAATAGAATTCATACCAATAACCATAAGCCAATAAGCCCATTTTTGTTGTTGTTTTATGTCGATGATATAATAAAAAAATGCCATCAGTAAAAAGCACCATCCGCCACTAAAAATCACCCAAGTAGGTGTCCAGATTCGTTTTACGTTTGGGCAAATTTCTAAATAATTGATGATGAATCCGAGGATGATTCCGCCGATTCCGTAAATCAAAAAAGTTTTAATTTTTTCGTTCTGAGATTTGTCTGAGATAAGGATTTTACCTGCAAATAATCCTAAAATCATTGTTGCGAGGGTCGGGATAAAACTCAATGTGGCGTATCCGCCACTATTGGCAATGAATGGCTTTTCTCTCGGAAAAAGATTCAGAAACCAAGTATCAAAAGCCCAAGCGATGTTGCTGTTTTTGTTCCAATGAGCCGCAAAGCCATTCTGGAGATGTCCCCAATCTTTGGCGACTTTGACGGATTCGTAATCAAAATTTGCAGGTGGAAGTGGATAAATGGCAAAAGCCACCCAATATCCAATAACAATCACCAGAAATGCAATTAGCTGAACTCTGAAAGTTTGGAATCCTAAGATGAATAAAAACGTATAACCCAAACCGATTTGGCTGAGTGTATCTTCAAAAGTAAAATAGGTCATCGACCTGCCTTGTGAGCGAAGGAAGATTCCGAGAACAATTAATATCAATGAACGCCAAGCCGAATGACGCACCAATTTACCGAAAGGCTCTCCTCTTGCCTTACGATTTAGGATAGAATACGGTAAAACCACACCCACCAGAAACGAAAACGAAGGCTGAATGAGGTCGTGGAGTGAGCAGCCAATCCACTCAACGTGGTCTTGGTTGAAAGCTAAAAACTGCCAAAATGAGCTTTCGGGTAGAGCGTCTGAAACGCTCTGAAAATGTAGGATTTCGGCCATCATCAGGAGCATTACAAAGCCCCGATAGACATCGGCCGAGGTAAGGCGAATCGCTTGAGTTTTTTGCATAGTTTTAGGGTTGAAATTATTTTATGTATTAGTTGTAGTGGCTTAAATGAATAAGGGCGAATGCGATTCGCCCCTACTAATTCTATTATTTTTTGCTAACGTATCTCTCAAAAAATTCATAAATACGCAAGATTCGGTCAATTCTCTGGCGGACATTTCCCGTGCGGCTTAACTCGTGCGTTCCGCCGGGCATCAGCACGTATTCGGTTTCTCGACCCAAATATTTTAGACTTCTAAACATCATTTGTGATTGAATCACGCCCGTGCGAAGGTCGTTTTCGCCGTGTTTTATTAATAGTGGCGTGCGGATTTTATCTACGAATGTGTATGGCGAATTGGCATCAATTTTAGTTTTGCTTTCGTCTTCCCACGGCAAACCAAAATAGTTTGGCACAAGTCGCCAAGCATTACCCTCGCCCATAAAAGTTGTTAAATCATAAACACCACGTTGGGCAAATGCCGCTTTGAAACGGTGGTCGTGAGCGACAATCCAAGCGGTAAGGTAACCCGCATAAGAGCCACCCGTAATTACTTGTTTTGAGGTATCGACCCAAGACTCTTTGGCGGCATCGGTACAAGCGGCAAGGGCATCTTCTTGTGGCCCAGCACCCCAATCACGGAAGTTTGAAAACTGGAAATCTTTGCCATAACCGCCCGAACCACGCTGATTTGGATAAACGACTCCGTAGCCTTGTGAGCAAAAGTATTGGAACTCGTGCCACATCGAAAACTCACCTGGCCCCCACATGGCGGTTGGCCCTCCGTGCAGATTCAACAATAAAGGATACTTCTTGCCAGCTTCCATAAAAGCAGGTTTCATTATCCAATATTCAATCTTTTGGCCAATAGAATTGGTGTAAACTCTTTTTTCGGGGATACTCACTTTTCTATCTTTTAGCCAGCTATCATTGTGGTTTGTTAGTCTAACTTGATTTTTTGATGTCAAATCCGACATGTATAATTCTGATGGATTTAGGATTTCGGTTTTGGCAAACACTATTTTATCGTTGGTTAAGTCGAAAGCCGTAATCCCCGAGTCAAAATCGCTCAATTGTTCAACTTTTCGGGTTGCTGTTGCCATTCGATAAATCGGGAAACCGCCATTAGAAGGTGCAGTGAGATACAGAAATTTACCGTCTGATGACCATTTTAAGCCACTTGGTGTACGGTCAAAATCAACGATTTGGCGATTACTTCCATCAGCATTTGCGATAACTAACTGGCTGAATGATAGCAGGTTAGGGGTATTCATTATCATACCAATCGTTTTACCATCGGGCGAAATCTCAAATCTACCAAAAGATTTTCCGCTTTCGGCAACGATTTGTTTTTCGTCGGTTCCGTCGGCATTCATGTTGATAATAGCCGATTCTTGCTCACGGTCGGGGTGTTCGGTTTTGTCTTTGCCCGAAACCGCCCAAATTCTTTTTCCATCAGTACTCCAAGCCGCTTGATTATAAGACCAAAATCCTTTGGTGATTGGTTTTGCTTTAGCCCCTTCTCGAACCTCAATTACGTACAAATGTGTAAAGAAAAATTCTGGCTCGACTGCCGCTTCTCCTTGAAAATTCAGACGATTAAAAACCTTTGCTTTTTTGTCTTCTACGTCTTTGTCGAGGTAAGCACGAATCTCTTCGATTGTTCCGTCGGGATTCGCCTTAATTTTTTTATCGCGATTGAGGTGTTCATTCTTAACAAATCCGGGTTTTTCCATCGACCACGCTGGCACTCCTTTGTTCGGATTCAAAATAGTATCGCTCAATAAAGCCGTCAGTGTAACGGTTGAACTAAACAAAATTTTTGAACCATCGGGCGAAAACTGCGGATTTCCTGCACCGTATTGGGCTTCGGTAAGTTGCCACGCCTCGCCGCCATCGAGTGGCATGATAAAAATCTGCGATTTGCCTTTGACAGCTCTCGTAAATGCAATTGATTTACCATCGGGAGAGAAAACACCGCCTCCAACACTTTCGCTACCTCTTGTTAGTGCTTTCGCATTGCTACCTGCTTGTAAATCAATGAGATATAGGTGGTTGCGGTAGTCGTATTCGAGTTTGTTTTCGGTATTGTTCTCGATGGTTCGGAGTGTATAAACGGCTTTTTTGCCATCGGGCGAAGCCGTTACCGATACAACTTGTTTGATTTTGGTTAGGTCGGTTACTGTAACTTTTTGATTGCCGTTTTGGGCGAATGTCCAGAACGGGATGAGTACGATTAGAAATTTAAAAATCTTCATACGAAACGGGTTAGTTTATTGATTTGGTAAAGATAAAAAGTAATGTCGAATTTGTCGAATTTTCAATAAAAAAGCCCCAGATTTCTCTGAGGCTTAGTTTTGGTCAAACGATAAAAAAATCGTTCTACAATTACTTAATATCTCTTGCCCTAACAACAGTTGGTTTTCCGTCGATAGAGATTACCTTAGTTTCATCACGTAGGCGAGCTTCTTCCCACATTTTTTCAATGGCTTTTTTGACACCTTCGGTGATTTTTTCAGCCCTACTTTTATTGACTAAACTCATTTTGTAATAATTTTATCGAATACTGTTTGATTCAATACTACAATTTGCTCATCAAAATTTTTCTTAGCAATAAGATGTGGAGGTAAAATTGCTTGCACAACATTATTCGAGTGACGAATAACAACTTGATAATCAGTGTTTTAAAACAACATTCGAGATATTCGATTAATTCTGCATAATTACTTGTTAGAGTTGTCGAAAAAAATATTTATGAATCTTTGCAAACTTAGTTGGTCTGAAAAGGTGAATATACAACTCTGACAGGGTTCAAAACCCTGTCAGAGTTAAACTAAGCAAATTTACAAAGAACTCTAAAAAATCGTTCTACAAATTAATGATGTAAAAACTGAAATCGAGCGGGTCGAAATCGGCTAATAATTTACCAATAAATGATTTATCGTTGAGGTAGAAATTTAAGAAATTTTCTTTGCGTTCTTGGAGTCCACCTTCGGGGAAAAGCTTATTTTTCAACGCCAAAAGCTGCGTTACCGAAGTTTCTTGGTTGCGTTCTTCGGCTTTTTTGAGTCGTTTTTCGAGATTATCAATCGCATTTGCCAATTTCGCTTTTTCGGCCTCGACGGGTGCTTTGAGAGTAGCATCAATCGCAACTGCTTTTTTGAGGATTCTATCGAAAATCTCCGAAAAGTCATCCATTTCAAACACTAAACTCAGTGAATTCTCCGAATTTTTCTCGACAAAACTACGACGCAACGTAACATCATCTAAGAATAAATCTTCGACCGCAACACCCAGTTTTTCGATACGTTTGCGGCTTGCTTCGTTGATGACCAAGGCAAAGTTTCGAGGCATTAATATCGGGAAAGGCTCGCCGTAATGCTCAATCATATCGAATAGCTGCAACCAATACGGTACTTCTGATGGCCCGCCGATGTACGCCAAATTAGGCAAAATCATTTGCTGATAGAGTGGCCTTAAAACAACATTCGGGCTGAACTTTTCTGGCTCATTATCAACCAATTGTAAAATTTCTGATTCTGAAAAAACGATTTCAGAATTCAAAACTTTGTATTGTCCATCTTCTTTTACGATGCGTTCACGAAGTCCATTCTCCAAATAAAAGAAATTGATTTCACGCGGTGAAATTTGCGTTTCGTAACCCAAATCTTGGATTTTTTTTGAAGTCTCGCTAACAATCGTATTGGCGGTATGATTCTGCAAATCATCCTTGATGACATCGGTAAACAAATTTTTCAAAGCTTTGTCATCGCCATCAATTGAGATAAGTCCCTGATTTCCAAAAAGTTCGTGCATGTACTGGCGTACGGCATCGGCAAGATTGGCATTATTGAGATAGGATTTTTCGAATAGTTCAGCTTTTTCGGGTAATTGCTCCAAAACAGCCTGTAATTCTGCTGGATTCATTCGGCCAACTGCCCCTTTTTGCTCGGTTTCCCAAGTGTATTTTTTACCAAATAGATTAAAAGATGCGATTTCGGCAAAGTCGTGGTCTTCGGTTGCCATCCAATACACCGGCACAAAATTGTAGGCAGGATAAGCCTCTTTGAGTTGTTTGGCGAGGTTGATAATCGTTACGATTTTATAAATAATATAGAGTGGTCCAGTAAAAATATTGAGTTGATGCCCAGTCGTAACGGTGTAAGTGTTTGGCTCTAAAAGTACCGAAAAATCGGGTTGGTTTTCGATGTTTTTATACTGATTTTTGAGCGAATCTACCAAAACCTTGCGTTTGGTGTCCGAAAAAGGTTTCGCATCAATGATATTCTTAAAACCCTCAATTTTGGGGTATTCTCTGTAAAATGAAGTGATTTCGTAGCGTTTGCTGATATAATCTAAAAATAGTTTTGGAAATGCTTTGGTAGATGATAGGTCTAATTTCATTTGATATATATTCGATGTTCGGAAGTGCTATTCTGAGATTTTATGATTTTCAGAAGAACAACGAAAAGACGCAAACGGTTCGGAGAGGTTGCATCTTAACTCAAAAGATTGAGTGGATAGCCATCAGATTATTACAAAAACTTATCCATCAATTCACTTTTCTTTTGTCTCGAAACTGGCAATAAATCACCATTTATCATCTTTACGGCTCCGCCCTCTGAGCGTACAAATGCTTTTAGGTGACTTAAATTTATTAGATAAGAATGATGAATTCTGAAAAAACCTTGCTCCGAAAGTAAACCATCGTAATTTATCAATGGCTTGCTTGTAAGTACTCGGGTATTGTTGACCAAATGGAATTCGGAATAATTGCGAACCGAATTGATGTACAAAATCTCGTCGAGCATTACGACCGTAAAACCATCGGCATTTGGTACGACTATTTTACGGATTTTCTGCTCCGAATAACTTTCGAGCAGAATCTTAAACGGTGCAGATTCTTTTGAAGTTTTCTCTTTTTGGCTGATAATCCGTTCGGTTGTTTTTATTAAATCACTGATTTTGAACGGTTTAACCAAATAGCCAACTGCCGAAAACTCAAATGCTTTGATGGCAAATCTATCGAAAGCAGTTATGAAAACCACCGAAAAATTGTAGTCTTCAATCGTTTTCAGAATATCAAAACCAGTGCCATCGGGCATTTTTACGTCCAGAAAAGCTACATCGCAAGGTACACTTTGTAGCAACGCAACACCTTTTTTGAACCCATCGGCTTCGCCAACGA
Organism: Euplotes aediculatus; assembly: GCA_030463445.1. Classification (NCBI taxonomy): domain Eukaryota; phylum Ciliophora; class Spirotrichea; order Euplotida; family Euplotidae; genus Euplotes; species Euplotes aediculatus. The sequence continues at coordinate 23,705 of JAQGFW010000997.1, forward strand.
TTTGTACCGAATCTTTAAAATTGTCTTCTAATGCCTTCCGAAGCAGATACCTCGCATCTTCTTCATCGTCTATGATAATAACTTTGAGCATATTCTAAAATTTTTAATAACTACGGAGTTATCTGTAAAATAACTTTTGTTCCTAAAATCTCTTGGTTCAAATTTTTAATTTCTTCAATCAGCATTTTACCTTTTTTCCCCAGTCGAGAGCGAATCAGCTCCATGCCTCTCGAAGTATGTTTACCCGCTTTTTGCATAGAATGATAAAACCCAACGCCATCGTCTTTGATAGTTATCGAAAGGCTTTCATCGGCTAATTTATCTACCAAAATTTCGATTTTACCCTTCTGATTTTTAGGCAAAACACCGTGAAGCAGTGCGTTCTCGGCCAATGGTTGCACAATAAACGACGGTACTTCTATGTCGCTGTGGCGGATTTCTTCATCCATCACGATTTTATACTCAAATTTATCACCCAAACGCCTTTTTTCGAGCGAGAGATAAGCCTCAATAAAATCTATCTCTTCGTAGAGTGGAATCGTCGTTCGGCCCGTTTTTTCGAGAATATCACGCATCAATTGGGCGAAATCGGCAATAAAATCATTGGCTTGGCTTATTTTTCCATCTACATAAAGTCGCTGAATTGAGTTAAGACAATTAAACAAAAAATGCGGATTTAATTGGGCTCTTAGGAGTCGCTGTTTCATTTCGGCTGCTTGCTGTTTTTCTTTTAAGTTTCGCTGACGATTCCAAAAGAAAAATCCGCCCAAAAGCATCAAAATACTCAGTGTAATTGCCAAAATGAGGTAGTTTTTTTGTTTGATTTCGGCCTCATTGGCTTGGTTTTGTAGGGTTAGTAGTTCGATTTCACGTTGTTTTTTTTCGCTTTGATATTTGGTTTGGAGTTCGGTGATTTTATCGGTTATCGAAGTAGCATACAGGCTATCTTTCGCCGCCATTTGTGCTTTTTGGTATTCGAGAGCCTTTACAAAATCTTTTTCTTTGATGTAGGCTTGATTCAGGATTTCATAAAGACTCGGTTTTTCTTTTTCGTTGCTTAATTCTTCTGATAACCTCAAACCCTCATTTGCCAATTCGATTGCTTTTTTTGTATCGTCCAGATTTAAGTAGTTTCGAGCAAGCGTTGTGGTTACTTGCAAACTCAGGAGTTTTGATTTCGATAATTCGGCATATTTTAGGGCATCAATAAGAAACTTATTGGCGTTTTGATAATTCTTTGCGGCGTTTTCGACATTTGCCAAGTTTGAATACCTTGCCGAAATAGCCGTGTAGTCTTTTTGAGATTCTGCAATTTTTAGAGATTCAAGAAAGTATTTTTTTGCATTTTTATACGCCGTAAAGTCTGAAGAATTATTCTCTATTTTTAAGAGATTAATAATACCAAGATTGCTAATTGCCACGCCAAAACGATAACTATCGTTGATTTTTTGGGCTAATTCTCTTGCCGAAAGAAAACTTTTTTGGGCTAAATCAAGCTGTTTGAAGTGCATCTGGATATTACCCAAAATGATTGTTGAGCCAAGTTCGATGTGCTTAAAACCATATTCATTAGCAATTTTTAGAGCTTTTAAAGCATTTTGATTCGATAATTCGTAGTCGGATTTCTCAAAATTCAGAATCGAAATACTGTTGTATTGAAGAGCCAGAATCCGATTTAGCTTGATGGCATCTTGTTTTTGGTAATGTTTTTCGGCATACTCAATTGCCCTTTGGTGAAATTGAATCGCTTGGTCAAAATTGCCAATTCGACGATTGTACGCTCCCAAACTGGCACTGATATACGATAAAAATTTATTGTCATTTATACTTTGAAATTCTTTCTGAATAGAATTCAAGATTCTAAACGAACTATCTGGATAGGTTCGTAAGATAGCATTTGCCAGAAAGTATTTTGCCCTTGTAATATCGTCTTCGTTGATACCTGCTTCTTGTAGAATTAGCTTTGTGTATTTCTTTACCGAATCGGTTTGGTTGAGCAGATGAAACTCCTCACAGGCCACAAGCCACCCATCAATTTTCTGGGCAGATAAGCTATTTGAAATCGCAATCAGCAGTAAAAAAAATATTTTTTTCATTTCGTTTTCGACTATTTTCTCGAAAGATAAAGCCCTTTTCTCGAGATTTCCAAATCGGCTCAATTTCATAAACGACATCTATATATATACCCAAAACCGATGGATAATTAATTGGTACAAAGTGTCTGCTCAATGCTACCGTTTGATAATTGTAAAAATTTTCAATTTTTTTTAGATACAACTTTGCTTCACCAAAACATCACCCAATGAGACGAAAATTAACCTTTCTATTATTCATCATCATTTGTATATGGGCTTGTACCGATTATAAAATCAATAACAAAATAATTAAATCTTATTCGTTTGAACCAATCAATAAAAAATAGACAGAACCATGAAAAAATTAGCTTTATTGAGTTTATTTACATTAGTGGGTAGTACTGTATTGGCACAGTCGGTCAGTATAAACCCTAATAATTTACAAATACCGAGTGTATCGGCATTGCCAGCCTGTGCCGCTGCCGATTACGGTAAAATTGTTTTTTTGACAACTACCAGCAGAGCCAACGTCTGTGGTAGCTCGGGCTGGATTGAGGTTTCGGCAGGTGGTGGAGGAGGTGGTTCGTTAATTCTACCTTATAATGCAGTTGGTTCTTATTCTGCTGCTGGCTTTTCGGTTATGAATAGTAGTGGTGGTTTAAACTCGGCAGGAATTCAAGGGATGACTTTTTCAGCACTTAATGGTGCAAATGGATTATTAGGAAATGCCTTTGAAACAGCACCTTCTGGCAATAATGCTGCCGTGAGAGGAATAAATGCTTCCACAAATGCCAATGGTTATGGTGTAGCGGGCACTCATGCAGGAACTGGATATGGCGTTTATGGTTTTTCGTCGGCAGGTGCTGGTGTATATGGACAATCTGGCGGAACTGCTGCGGGAGTAAATGGATTTTCTAATCAAACGGGAGGTGTAGGTACGTATGGATATTCGACTGCTGGCTCTGGATATGGGATTTGGGGTAGGTCTTCCAATGCTTCTGGTGTAGGTGGGTATTTTAGTCATGACGCATCAGCTACAGGATTAGCATTACTAACAAATGGTAGACTTAGATTTCAAGGCAATGGAGCGGCAGCAAATAAGGTTTTAGTCAGCCAAGATGCCAACGGAAATGCCCTTTGGGAATCCCTTACACGTACTGAAATCTTGAAATTAGGTCCTGCGGCATTTTACTCGCATATATCTTCAAATGAATCAACCATGGGAAGTCAAGGTATCTCAATGACCTCCGCCGCTGGCTCTTTTCATGCCAATGTATCTTTACCCAATGGTGCAACCATCACATTGGTTAGGATTTATTACATTGACAATGATGGAGTTGCTCCTTCAACAGGCTTGGGGCTTATAGGTTGGAGTTTACAAAAAATCCTTCATTCTAATAATTTCACTTACTCAAATATCGTCAATGGGGGTTTTATAAATTGGACAGCCAATCCTAGTATGCAATCTACAAGCCAACTTCTTACAGTTCCCGAAGTTGTTAATAACGCCACTACTTTTTATAGGATGGTCGTCACTATGCCTGCTTCAACTAACTTGGTTTTGGTAGGTGTCGAAATCAGCTACACATATACAGTAAACAACTAATTTTTCGATAATCAATATTTTTAAACAATCATGAAAACTAAATTTTTAGCAATAGCCTTAAGAAACTTCTTAGAGGATGCTAAAAAATAGACATTAACCAAGAGAGTTTTCGGTTACTGCACGATAATCTTCAATTAATTTGTCATGGATACTATAAGAGTTCTCCGAAAAAAATACGTTCCGCCCAGTGAAGTAATCATGCTAAAGGCAAACATTAATTATACCGAGCTGCATTTTGCCGATGGTAAAAAGCTCATTATCGCCAAAACCCTAAAAAGTATTCAAGATGAGTTTTATCCACACGGCTTTTTTAGGATAAACAAAACCAACATGATTAATCTCAAATACTTATACAAAACGATTGATAATTTTTCTTATGTCGTTTTGCAGAATCGTCTGGAATTGAATGTTTCGAGACGAAGACGAGAAAGTTTAAAAAGTGAAATTAACTTATATAAATGTGTCGGATAATGAAAAAAATAATATTTATAGGTCTGATTACGCTTTGTTCGCAGGCGGTAGTCGCTCAATTCGATAAACTCAAAGAAAAAGTAAAAAAAGAATTGCCATCGAAAGAGTCATCTTCGAGAAGTACGGGTGGCGTTGCAAATCCTGCAAATAAAGACCAGCAACGCATGGACAGGTTAAACGCTGATGCGAAATCGAAAGAAGATGCAAAATATGCCGGCAGCGAACTCGAACGCAAGACCAAACTCACCAGCCCTGAATTTGACCGCAAGGCTTACGAAGAACGAATTTATGCCAATTTTGAACCCGATTTTTCGACCGCCAATTTCCCACCTGCCGTAGCATGGTTCGATTTGCTCGATGCCGATAGATTCAGATTCGACATCACCAAAGGTGAAATCCGCCTGATGGCACTACATGTGGCATTTTTGCCAACTAAAACCAAAGATGGCAAAGATATCAATTACCGCCCGTCGCTTTCATCCAGTAAAAATTATGAAAACTTAAGACCACCCATCAGAGCCGATATTGTAGATGCCACCACGGGAGCTTTGAAAGGACAGCAGTTTTTTAAAGTGGAAGATTACATTCCGCCATTCAAAAAAATGGTTTTAGTTGAAGAATTTGGAGGAGATTATTTTCCGTTCTGGGCGAATGTGAAAGAAGGTAGCTACGAAGTCCGCTTTTTTCTTGGCAAATCACAGTTTTATACTTTTCCGTTTCAGGTCGAGAAAAAGACCAATCCAGATGCGTATGCTCCTGTCAAAGATTTGTACTTTTTGCGTGGCCCTTGGGAAGATTGGGCAAGGATTCAGTTTGATGAGCGAAGCGGAGAGGTGCTGCCGAGTATTTATTTGACCGAACGAAACCTTGATATTAAAAGCCAAACTAACTGGAATGATACCGTGCCGATGAAAGGTTTGGTGAAAATCTCTCGAAATGGCACATTGGTAGCTACTTACGGACAAACAATTAATTCGGGCGATTTCACACCCGATAACGGAAAATGGACACGTTGCCAATTTCTAACTTACAAAGCAGGAAGTAATGACAAAAGTATGTTTACCAAGGCTGATATGAAAGACGGTAATTATGTGATGGATGTCAATGTCAAAAATCCGAAAAATGGCAAAACCTACGTGGCAAAGTACGGATTTGCCGTAAAAGGTGGCGAAATTCTACCGCACCCAAAAGCAGACAGAAACCAGAATAAAGACCCATTGACGGTTGTTGAGCAAGGAAAAGAGTTCTTTTACTTTAAAAAAATGTAAGCCATGGGATTTTCGGAACTTAGCAAAAAGACCAAGCTGACTATTATTGTTTATTCGCTACTCGGATTGATGATTGCGGTTTTTGCGGTCGGGGTTTATCTTACACAAGAAGATTACAAGGAGCTACTTGCCAAAGGTGTTCGGGCCGAGGCGAGTGTGGTAGAAACTTACTTAGAGATTACCGGTACTCGCAAAAACAAAACGTATAATTACTACATGGACATTGCTTTTTTTGAAAACCTCGAAAAAGTAAAAGTTCAGCCAAAATCTGATAATGTTGTGGATAAAGTAGCGGCGATTTCGGAAGAAGCCGTTGCCAATGCCAAACTCGGCGATTATCATTCGAGCCGCATCAGGATTTCACAATACAGTTATCAGAGATTTCACAAAGGCGATAAAGTAACGGTGATTTATATGAAAGATAAGCCCGAAGAAGCCAAATTATTAAATGAAGTTCAATAAAAAACGATTCGATAAAATGAAAAAAGCATTGTTAGTTATCGTGTTTGTATTGGTGGGTTTGGCAGAAAGTTTTGCTGCCGTAACCATCAATTACTACAACAAAGATTCAAAAACGTACAAATGGAAAGTTACGATGGATGGTAACACCAAAGAGGTAACTTTTGATAACAGTCGCACATCGGCGGTTACGGTGCAGGGTTCGGGCAAGGTTTGTGTCATAGAAACCGACTGCGGCAAGATTGAAGTAAAAGACGGGGCAAAAATTGAAATAAAGGACGGTTGTATCAAAATTACTAACTGAGACCACTAAAAAGTTTTACTCGTAAAATGGGGATGGTCAGAAAAATCATCTCAGATTTTTACCTGACAACGTGAAAATCAATAAGGCAAGACTTCACCTAAGTCTTGCCATTATTTTTATGGTGCTTATTGCCCTGAAATCGTTTTACCCCAACATACCCTTTACATGATTAAGCCAAGAAAGGCAGTCTTTTGTATGTGGATGCTCATTGCCCAAGCGAAGCACATAAGTAGCGTAGGCTTTTTCTAATAAATTATATGCCTCCTCTACTCGGTTTAAATCAACGAAAACACCTGCTAAATTCCATTGTCGAATTGCTACATTCGGATGCGATTCACCAAAGTTTTGAATATCTGATTGTAGAGCCTTTTCTAATAAATCTGCCGCTTTGGTATATTCTTTCAAATCCCGATAAACCAAAGCAAGGTTGGATTGGTCTATTGCAACACTCGGATGAGATTCACCAAAATTTTGCAAATCAGATTTTAAAGATTTTTCTAATAAATTTGCGGCTTTTTTAAATTCTCCCAAATTTCGATAAACCGAAGCAAGGTTAGATTGCTGATTTGCCACTTGCGGGTGCGACTCACCAAAGTTTTGAATACAAGATTTTAAGGCTTTTTCTGCTAAATCCGCCGCTTTATTATATTCTTTCATATTTCGATAAACTGTAGAAAGATTGGATTGGTCAATCGCAACACTTGGGTGTAACTCTCCCAAGTTCTTAATATGTAATTGTAAAGCCTTTTCCAATAAATCCGCTGCTTTGGCATATTCTCCCAAATTTTTATATACCAAAGCAAGGTTAGATTGAGCGGTTGCGATGGAGCCTTCTTCTTTTTGGTTTTGAAAAATTCTCAAAGTTTTTTCTAAGTATTTATCAGCTTTTTTATGGTCTGCAAATTCATCATAAATAGTACCCAAATTATTACTAAAAAGGGCAATTTGGGTATTTTCTACCTCTTCGGGCAGGCTATTGAGTACTGTCTCGGCGGGGTTTAGGTATTGAAATTTGGTAGCGAAATTGGTGTAGGCATCAAAATGCAATAGGTTTCTAAAAGTTTCAATCAAAACCGCAATGTCTTCATAGCCAATGGGGTGCTGGTACTGAACCATGTCTTGTATCAGGCGGTGCAGGGTGTAGCAGGTTTCGTTTTTTGGGTTTCGGGTTTTGCGTAGCCAGCCAGCGGTGTGCAGGTTTTCTATGGCTTGGGCAAAGGGCTTTTTGGCGTCTTCATTTTGTTCTATTTTTAGCCACTCTCTTAGGGTTTTTATGGCTTGCGGCTCGGGTGGTAGGGCGGCAAATTGCTTCAAAACCCAAATCTCGTAGGGGCTTCGGTGCTTTTCGCTCAACTCAAAAGTAGCCAAAAGGTGTTTAAACAAAGCCGTTTGTTTGGCGTTTCGGTGTTCGGTTTTTATGGTGCGGGCCAGTCGCTCATCGTCCAACTGCCGTTTGGTCAGTTTGTCTTGTAGCTCAGCCAAATCAAACTCATCATCGCTTTTTTCAAGGGTTTTTGCCAGTAATTCTATCGTTAGGGTGTGGTATTCAATCGTTTTCAGCAGGGCGTGCAGGTCTTGGTCGCTGGCGTTGCCTTTGTAATGCTCCCTAAAAAGCAAGAGGGCATCGGCGGGCGAGAGTTCGTCTAAGCGTTGGGTTTGGTAGCCATCCAAATTTTCACGTGAGGTAAGCAAAACCTTCCAGTTGAGGGTGGGCAGGTCTTGGCTTATTTCTTCAATATCGGTTTCGGCATTGTCAATCACCAGAAGCCCCTTGCCATGTAGCTGCTTCAAAACCTTCATAATCGCCCCAAAACGTACCTGCGTGTCGCCATTGGTAAATTTGGCTTGGTTGAGGGCATCGTCTATGTAGTTGGTATTTACAAATGCCTCTTGGGTGCTATCGCCCAATACGTTTATCCATGCAATGTGGTCAAAATCAGTCATTCGGGCTTCAACATAAGCCTTCGCCAAAGTGGTTTTACCAATGCCACCAATGCCATTTACCAGTACCACCTGTTTGCTTTTTTCGAGGGTTTCGGTTAGTGTTTTGAGGTCATCCTCCCGCCCAATAAACGTACCTACTTGGGGTATGTCGGTGAGGGGTTTGGTGGTTTTGGGCGGGGTTATTTTATTCTCCAAATCACTCACTTTTTTATCCAAATCGTCTAACTTGTTGTGGGTAGTTTGGTTTTGGTCAATAACAGTATCTAATTTTTCGTCTATAAGCCGAATAAATGCTTCGAGCTGAGGAATAAAATTTTGAAGCGGCTCGGCAATTTGCTTGATGGCAGTTTCAAAATTCACTCCATTGACGGGTACATTCAGTTTTTGTTGAATATCAAGCAACAATTCACGGTGAACTTTCTCCTTGACACGAGACTCGGTTTTCAGAATATCATCAAAATAAGCACAAAGTAAATCGAACCATTCGATGTGTTTGCCGTCTTCTTCCCAACCATTCAGAATCCAATCTTGAAGCCCTTTTTCGATATTTAGTTGCTTGGCTTTAAGCTCCTCAAAAAGTCCATTTTTAAGCGAGGCTATCATTTCTGGAACTCTTTCGGCTGCCGAAATGCCTTTCTCTATCAATACCGAGTAGTCGGCATCGGCAGGGTTGGTTGGTAGATTATAGGTAGCTTTAGGAAGGTTTTTGAGTTCTTTGTTGAGGTATTTGACAATATTTTCTAAGTCGTATGCCTCAAAATGAAAGATTCTATCAAAGAAATCGTACCGCTTGGCGTAGCTTTGGCAGGTCTGTAAAGTAGCTTTGAGATAGGCTTTTCTGACAGCACGCTGAATATCATGATTGACCAGTGCTGGATTATTTTTTAGATTTTCTTTGATGTAGTCTAAAGACATACAAAGCCCTGCATCGGCACGATTGCCGATGATACCGCCAATGACGCTACCAATTACCTGAGAGGTTACAAGGCTTTGACCAATTAGACTGAGTGTGATAGGCTCAAACATGGTGGTTTATTGATATTTCGGATAAATATAAAAAATCCTCCTAAAATGTAAAAACTGGCTGGTGAATTTAATTTTAGGTTAATTTATCGCTTGATTCTAACTCTTTCAACGGGATAAATCTCCCGTTGCTGATGATTTCGTCCTTTCAGGACGGTTTGGGCTTTGTTGGGCTTTTAATCCCAAATGTATCTTTCGTCGTATTCGACTTCATATTTTTTCAGAAATGCCCTAAGCTCGTCTTGATATGATTTTTTTGAATGGTGTTCATTTTGATTTAGGATATAGTTTTTCACCAATTCGACCTCTCTTGGATTTACCGAAAAAGCTCCGTAGCCGTCTTGCCAATAGAAGTTTTTGAGGTCTTCGCCTTTGGTTTTCATCCATGCCGAAGAATGAGATTTGACTTCTTGGAGTAATTTCATCAAAGCGATTTTTTTTGATAAATTACAAAGAATATGCACATGGTCAAGGTATCCGCCAATTTGAATGGGATAACATTCTAAATTTTTGCAGATGCCGCCCAAATAACAGAATAATTCTTCTTGTATATCTTCTCTGATGCTCTGAACTCGGTATTTTGTGCTAAACGTAATGTGAACGTAGTTTTTTACTAATGATTGACCCATTTTTTTATTGTTTTTGGTGGATGGTGTATTTTGAAATTATCCAAATTTAACAAATAACCTTATATTTTTGTGGTGTTGTCTGATTTTATCACGCATTTGAATAGTGTTAGCACACTATCCTAATTATTATGTCCTTTCAGGACAGGTTATTAGTTCTCAATTTTAGCCCTGCAAGGGCGTCATCACCAACAAAGGATGATAGTCCTTTGAATTACCCAGCCCTGCAAGGGCATAATCATCAACAAAGGAAGATAGTCTTTTAGAAAGAAAAACCATAAAATAAATAAACCGAAGCCTTCTAAAAAATAATTTTCTCAATCCACAACATTTTTTGTAATATGCGTACGTTTATTCGCCGTAATCACTTCTAAACTCTTCCCAAATTACATATGAAAGTTCAGCCGAACCTTAGTCTAAATCTGTCATTTGCTGATAGAAAAGTAAAAGTTATTGCCTCATGTTTCTTGCTTCTTTTATCTGGATTCCTTTTTCTGAAATGTAGCAAGATGAATGAAGTCTCGCTCAATAGTCGAAACTTCGAGGATGAAATACAACTGGCTCAAAATCTGGTATTTACGTTTGATAAAGACTTAGTTGGCGAGCGTGATTTAGAGAGCTGGGAAGCCGTAGAGTACGTAAAATTTGAGCCAGAGGTTTCGGGTAAATTTAAGTGGACTGCCAAAAACGAATTGATTTTTTCGCCTTCTGAAAGCTTTCGTTTTGCAACCGATTACAAGGCTACCTTGACCAACGAAATCACCAAAAAAGCCGATAAAAAATACTCGCTCGATGCCGAAAAAATCGAGTTTCATACGCCATACCTCAAGCCCGAAAAAATCGAAAGTTATTGGGCAAAAGGACGTGATGGTAAATTAGTTCCAAAAGTAAAAGTTGGGTTCAATTATCCAGTCGTTAAAACCGAGACCGAAAGTTTGTTGAAGGTAAATGTAGAAGACAAACCAACCGATTTTAGTTTGGGCAATACATCTGACGATAACGCCATCGAAATGACGCTTTCGGGCGTGAAAGAATCAAAAGATGACGAACCGCTCAAAACCGTTATCGAAAAAGGAATTAAAGTAAAAGGAAGCGGTAGCCAAAGCAAAGAGGCTGCCGAACTCGAAGGCGTTTTGCCGACACCTTTTGTCGTCAGAATCACCGATGTTCAAACAGGTTTTGATGGTCGAGAAGGTTTCATAAAAATCAGTACGACTCAGCAATTAGCCAGCGATAAAGTGGTATCGGGTTTTAGTATCGAACCCAAAGTAGAGACCAAAACCGAGCTTACAAGCAATGGTTTTATCATCCGTGGGAACTTTAGCGATAACGAAACTTACTTATTGAAAATCAACGATTTGCGTGGAGTCGCAGGGGCAAAATTAGACGGTGAGTTTACCAAAGACCTATTCTTTGGCGATATGCCTGCCCAAATCGAATTCTCGAATAAAAAAGGCAATTATTTATCTTCAAAAGGAGCGAGAAACATAGGTGTTCGTATCACGAATGTGCCAAAAATACAGGTCAAAATCTCGAAGATTTATGAAAATAACCTTTTGGCATTTTTGCGTAATAATCGCTACGAAAACTACGAATATTATGACGAAGAAAGCAAGCCAAATGGTTTTAATTATAGCGATGATTACAACGGTATTTACAGCGATATTCTTGTTGACAAAACCATCGAAACGGGTAATTTACCAAAATTACGTGGGGCTTCGTTGCTCAATTTGCCCTTGCCCGACCAAAAAAACCTGCGTGGGATTTACATGGTTGCTCTCAACTCTAAGGACGAATATTATCTCAACGCCAGCAAGTTGATTTCGGTTTCGGATATTGGTTTAATGGCAAAATTTAGCAATGACGGCAACGAAATGTTGGTCTTTGCTAATTCGATTCTGACAACCGAGCCGCTTTCGGGAATCGAGATAAATCTTATCAGCAGCAATAACCAGACGGTTTACACCATCGAAACCGATGGCAAGGGTGTTGCCAAATTTGAGAATATCAAAGAAAAAGCACCCAACTTCAAGGTGGCGATGATTACCGCCAAAACCGAAGACGATTTTAACTATATTTTACTCGAAGACACGCAGGTCGAGACCTCTCGTTTTGAGGTAGATGGAGCCAGAAGCAATGCCACTGGTTTTCAGGCGTTTATCTACGGCGATAGAGATATTTATCGCCCCGGCGAGACCGTTCATTTTAATACCGTTTTGCGTACCGACAAATGGGAATCGGCGAACGAGATTCCACTCAAAATCAGGATTTTGCAACCCAACGGAAAAGAACTTAAATCTTTCTTGAAAAATACTTCTTCGCAAGGTTCGGTCGAAATCAATCAACCAATCGACCGTGCTGCCGTTACGGGTACGTATCAGATTGAGGTTTTGAATGGAAACGATGTGTTAATTGCCTCAAAATCAATCAGTATTGAAGAGTTTATGCCCGACCGAATCAAGGTTGATGTCAAGGCCACAGATGCCTATCGTAGTGGCGAAACAATAGCGGTAAATGCCACGGCTGTCAATTTGTTTGGGCCGCCAGCTTCAAATCGCAATTATGAAATGGATTTTAGCTTAAAACGTAAGGCGTTTGTGGCCAAAGGCTATGAGCGTTATTCGTTTGATATTCAGAATGATACAAAGTTCAACAATGATTTAAGGCAAGGCTCAACCGATGATAACGGATTGGCAAAACAAGATTTTCAGATTCCGACAACGTATGCCGATATGGGCGTTTTAGAGGGCAAAGTTTACGTTACGGTTTTCGATGAAACGGGGCGTCCAGTCAATCGCATGAAACGTTTTGATGTATTTACGCAAGATACTTTTTATGGAATCGGTTTGGGGGATTATTACGTCGGAACGCACGTGCCGATGAGTATTGATTTGTTAGCCCTCTCGACCGATGGAAAACCTAAAAATGCCAAGGCCGAAGTTGAGATTTATCGAATTGATTATCAAACAGTTGTCGAAAAGACTGGCGATAATTTGCGGTATTCTTCAAAACGTTTAGAACGATTGGTTCAGACCAAATCGGTGGATTTTTCGGGCGGAAAGTCAAATATTAGATTTATTCCTCAATTATCGGGCGAATACGAAATCCGAATCCGCCGACCCGAAGCTACTTCTTATGCTTCGACTGGTTTTTATGCTTACGGATATGGTTATACGTCAAGCAGTTCGTTTGAAGTAAGCAACGAAGGAGAGGTCTTGATGGAGTTTGACAAAGAAAAATACGAAGTAGGAGACGAAGCCAAAATTTTGATGAAAGCACCATTTGCGGGCAAGATTTTGGTTACGGTCGAAAGAAACAAAGTTTTACAGCATTTTTACGTTGAAACCGATAAAAAATCGGCTGAAATCGAATTGGATATTACTGATGATATGTTGCCGAATGCTTACGTAACGGCTACATTGATTCGCAAAATGGACGGAACGGACATGCCACTGACTGTTGCTCATGGATTTGCCCCGATTAAAGTTGAGAAGGCTTCAAATCTGATTCCAGTCGAAATCGTAGCGGTCGAAAAATCTCGTTCTAAGACCAAACAAAAAGTAAAAATTAAGGCTAAATCAAACGCCGAAGTAACGATTGCGGTGGTAGATGAAGGCATTTTGCAGCTCAAAAACTTCAAAACACCCGACATTTACAACCATTTTTATCAAAAACGTGCTTTAGAAGTCAGTAGCCACGATTTATACCACTTATTGTTTCCCGAATTATCGCTTTCGAGTAGCAGCAGTGTCGGTGGCGATGGCTACGATTTAGAAAAACGGATAAATCCGTTGAGTAACGGACGCAATAAATTGGTAGCGATTTGGAGCGGAACAATTGATACTGGCGTAGATGGCGATGCCGAATTTGAGTTTGATATTCCGCAGTTTTCGGGCGATTTACGCATCATGGCGGTTGCGTATAAAGACAACGCTTTTGGTTCGTCTTCTAAAAACATGAAAGTTGCCGACCCGATTGTAATTAGCACCGGAGCCCCAAGATTTATGAGTCCGATGGATGAAGTCGTCGTGCCAGTTACGATTACAAACACTACAAAAAATAGTACGACCGTAACGGCTTCGGTAGGATTGACGGGTGGAATCTCATTATTGAGCAATAACAACCAGCAACTCACCGTTCCGGCCGAGAAAGAAGTACGTACATTCTTTACCGTTAAGGCTCCTTCGGTAATCGGCACTGGAAGTATGAAAGTAACGGTAAATGGCATGAGAGAGAAATTTACCGAAGAAATTGACTTAACGATTCGTCCGAGTACATCATTATTAAAAATGGCGGTTTCGGGCGAAGTTTTGGCGGGTCAGACTGGTTCGGTTAGTTTCATGAATGATTACATGGCGGGTACTGCAAGCGGAAATCTATTGGTGAGTAAATCGCCAATGGTACAATTTGCCAAAGAATTAGATTATCTTTTGGGCTATCCGCACGGATGCGTCGAGCAGACGGTTGCCAAAGCATTTCCGCAGCTTTATTTTGCTGATTTTGCTAAGAATTTATCCTCAATCAAGAGTCGCAAATCGGGTGGTAGAGACCTCGACCCTAATTTTAATGTGCAAGAAGCTCTCCGAAAACTCGAATCAATGCAAACCTACAACGGCGGAATGTCTTACTGGCAAGGTGGCACGACCGAAAGTTGGTGGGGAACGGCCTTTGCTACGCATTTTATGATGGAAGCTCGCAAAGCCGATTTTGAAATAAACGAAAACACAATCAACAAGGCTTTGGATTATTTGACCAACAAAACGGCATCGAATGACCTCACCGAAGACGAATATTTTTGGCAAGAATCTGGCTCGTGGGGAACTCGCAAAGTTGCCAAACGAGAAATGATTTATTCGCTTTATACTTTAGCGTTGGCCGAGAGACCAAACCGTGCGGTTATGAATTATTACAAGGCAAATGCTACCTTGTTGTCGCTCGATGCTCGCTATATGTTGGCGGCGAGTTTCAAATTGGCAAATGACGAAAGTAGCTTTAAGGCAATGTTGCCGAATAATTATGTTATCGAAAATACTCAAAAACAAACGGGCGGAAGTTTTGCTTCTCCGATTCGTAATTTGGCGATTTCGCTTAATTCATTGATAGAATCAGAGCCAGATAACTTGCAGATTCCGAAAATGGCGAGACAACTCTCGCAAGCCGTAAAAACGAGTCCGTATTTGAGTACGCAAGAGGCGGTTTTTGCTTTCTTATCTTTGGGTAAAATTGCTAAAAAAGCCAATCAATCCAATGTTACGGGTTCGATTGTAGCAGATAATAAATTTTTGGCAAGCTTTACGGGTCAAGATGTCAATTTGTCGAATAATGTTATCAATAAAAATGTAAGTATTTCGGCAAAAGGCAAGGGTGCATTGTATTATTTTGCCCAACACGAAGGATTGAGTGCAACCGGCAAATACATCGAAGAAGACCAACAATTACGTGTTCGTCGTACGTTTTTAACCCGTACAGGTCAGCCGATTAGTGGTAGCTTAAAACAAAATCAATTAGTTGTTGTAAAAATATCTTTGGCAAGTACCGATGGCTTACCGATTGAGAATGTGGTAGTTACAGATATGCTTCCAGCTGGTTTTGAGATTGAAAACCCACGACTCAATGAAGCCCGTGATATGCCTTGGATTACGAATCTCAGTACGCCAGAACATTTTGATATTCGAGATGATAGAATCAATTTCTACACCACCGCCAACGCACAAGAGAAGACATTTTATTACTTAGTGAGGGTTATTACCAAAGGTAAATTCACGCTCGGACCAGTCTCTGCCGATGCCATGTATAATGGCGAAATGCGAAGTTATAGTGGTGGTGGGAGTGTGGTGGTGGAATAAAACTGGGTTTGTGGCATACTTTTGAGGTATGCTACAAACCCAATCTAAAACTAATTCTCCAAAATCCGCACTTTCAACTGACTCGGATTTTTCTTTTCGTGGAAGACCTTGTGAGTAGCTTTGATAAAGTCTGACTCATTCGCCATAAAGATATTATCTACGTATTTCTGCGGATTACGGTCAATAACAGGAAAAAACGTACTCTGAATCTGCACCATGATTCGGTGTCCTTTTTTGAAAGTATGCAGTACATCTTGCAGTTCAAAACTTACTTCTTCGACTTTATTTGGCTTAAATGGAACCGGATTTGAGAAATCTTTGCGGAAACGTCCACGCATAAATTCGCTACGCACCATCTGCTGATACCCTGCCATTTTGATATGTTTTGCCGTAAAATCGTTGTTTTTGGTATCGTCGGGGTAAACATCAATCACTTTTACAATCAAATCGGCGTCGGTTCCAGTAGTGGCAAATTTTAAATCGGCCATGATATTACCAGCAAGAGTGATGTCTTTGTCTAATACCTCGGTCTGGAAAGTCAAAACATCGGGTCGGCGGCTGGCATGACGTTGGTCATCAACCATGTATTCGCGTGGCATACCGATTGTGATGTAATCCGACGATGGGACAGGCTTATTTGGGTCGGAGATATACTCGCTAAACGATTTACTATTTTTGGGTTTATCGAATGATAATTTGCCGTTTTCGTGCAAATAGATTGTGCTTTCTTTGGCTTCTTTTGGTGGCCATTCACCAAAAGTCCGCCATTTGTTTTCGCCAGTCTGAAACATCGTCGCCTCTGCCAAATACCCATCTCCTTCGCCTTTGAGGTAATAATTAAAAAACCTTCGCTCGATATTTTCACGATAATAGACACTCGTTTTTTGTCCGAAAGCCACATTTCCAAGGTTTTCGCCATCGCCTCTTGCCCAACCTCCATGTACCCAAGGCCCAACCACAAAAATATTCGTAATACCCTTGTTTTTCTCTTCTATGCTCTTATAAGTCTTAAAAGTACCGTATAAATCTTCGGCATCGTACCAGCCACCCGTTACCATTACAGCCAATTTAATGTTGTTATGGTGGTTCAGAATAGTTCTTGATTTCCAGAAATCATCATAGTTAGGGTGTTCGAGGTTGGCTTTCCAATAAGGGTCTTTACCGTGATGTTCGGTATATTTCAGCGAGTTTTTCAATGGTCCAAGATTCAGATAGAACTGATAGCCATCGGGTGTGCCATAATTAAAGGGTTTGTTGTATGATTGAGTGGGTTTGTTATCAGTTCGATTGGTAAATGACGGATAAAACCCAAAATTGTGAGGTAGCATGAATGCACCCAAATGGAAACTATCATCACGCCAGAAATCTGACATCGGTGCTTGCGGAGACGCCGCCACCAAAGCTGGGTGATTTGCCATTAATCCAGCCGAAACGTAAAATCCGGGGTAGCTAATTCCCCAAAGTCCTACTTTACCGTTATTGTATGAAGTATTTTTCAAAACCCAATTAATTGTATCGTAAGTATCGGTAGATTCATCAATATCGCCTGCCTTTTTATTATCAATGTGCGGACGCATTTCTACAAAATCACCCTCCGACATCCAACGACCTCGAACATCTTGATAAACAAAAATATATCCATCTCGCATCAAAAGATTCGATGGTCCGAGTGCTTGGCGGTATTTGTCGGCTCCGTAAGGTGCTACCGAGTAGGGCGTTCGTTGCATCAAAACGGGGTATTTTTTCGATGAATCTTTCGGTGCATAGATTGAGGTAAAGAGTTTTACACCGTCTCGCATGGTTACGTAAACCTCTTTTTTAGTGTATTTTTCTTTGATGTAATCGGCATCGGTATTTTGAGCCAATGTTGATATTGAAATAAATAAAAAGATGAGTAGTTTTTTCATTTGAGCGTTTTTGATGAAAGAGGTTATTTTATGCCAAAATTAAAGAAATAATAATGTGAATTTTACCTAATCTCAATAATTTCTTTCTTATTATTTAGTAACATCTTTTGAGGAATTGCCGCCAAAACTTCATTTTTAAGGGTATCAATTAGCCCTTTTTTGATGTAGTGCCGATAGGTAACGATACTGACTTCGCGGACTGGAGCTGGATTTTTGAAATACCGAATCTGTTTTTGTTGTTTGGTATTGAAGTCTAAAACTGATAATTCAGGCAAAATCGTAATTCCGCCCGAAGTATCAACCATTCGGCGGAGGGTCTCAATACTTCCGGCTTGGTATTCAAAATTGCGATTTTGTGAGGTCTGCTTGCGTAATTCGCAAATATTCAAAATCTGAGAACGAAAACAATGTCCCTCTTCAAGAAGCCAAAGGTGGTCGAGGTCGATGTCTTCCGATAAAATGTATTCTTTTTCGTATGCTTTTTCGTTTTCGGAGACAAATGCCACAAATTCTTCGTAAAACATCGGCTGCTCAATCAGTTGGTCATCATGAAGTGGCGTGACAACGATACCGACATCGAGTAGGTCATTTTTTAGTCTCTGAATTAAATTTTCGGTCGTAAGTTCGGTTACTTTTAACTTGATTTCGGGATATTTCTTGATAAACGTATCAATAAATAGGGGTAGGAGATAAGGGGCAAGCGTCGGGATGATACCCAAACGAAGCTCACCGCTCGATGTACCTTTGTGGTTATCAACGATTTCTTTTATCTGAATGACATCTTTCAAGACAGTTCTTGCTTGTCGAATTACCTCAACGCCAATCTCGGTCGGTACAACTGGCTGCTTGCTTCGGTCTAATAGCTTCACGCCTAATTCTTCTTCGAGTTTTTGAATCTGCATACTCAAAGTAGGCTGAGTTACAAAGCATTTCTCGGCAGCAGTTGCAAAGTGGCGATAGGTATCAATCGCCACCAAGTATTCCATCTGGATGATTGTCATTATTATAAAAATTACCTTCTGTATTACCGAAGGTATAAAAAATTACTTCATCTGCACAATCGTAACGCCTGCACCACCACGGTCGGCGTGTTCGTCGGTCATTTTGCCAACCTGTTTATAGGTTCGTAGATGATTCCGAATCAATGTCCGTAAAATCCCATCTCCTTTGCCATGAACAATCCGTAACTCATTGTAACCCAGCATAATAGCGTCATCCATCAGGCCATCAACTGCTACCAAAGCTTCATCGCCACGTTTACCTCGAATATCAAGATTGAAGCTAAAATTCATTGCTTTTTCGTTGAGGTCAATTCCTCTCAATTTTGGAGCATAGCTTTCTTTTGTTGCTTCTCGGTACTCTTTTCGACTCATTTTTTCGAGGCGATTGAGTTTGATATTGGTTTTGAGTTCACCAATCGCGACTTCGGCATCTTTGCCTTTGATAGCCAACACTTCACCGATGGTTGCTTGTCCTTTGATTCTTACATAGTTTCCTATCTCAATCACACCTTCGGCAGTTTGCCATTCATCGGTAGGAGTTTTGGTTTCTACGACTTTTTCGGTTTTTAATTCTTGCTTCTCAAAGGTTTGAATTTCTTCTCTCGCCAGTTTTACAACTTCCTTATCGGCTTTGCTTTCTTTGATTTCACGAATCGTATTTTCGATTTTACGATTGGCTTCGTTCAAAATATTCTTTGCCTGACTTTTTGCCTCATTCAGGATTTTCTTTTTCTCGTTTTCGAGAAAATCCTTCAGACCGTTATAAGTTTCGAGCGTTTGTTTTAGCTTTTGGTTATTCTCAATGTACTCTTTGTTTTTATCGGCAAATACCTTCTTCTCGATTTCTAATTCTTTGATAAGTTTTTCGAAATTGATTTGATTTTTGCCCAATTTCCGTTTAGCGTTATCAATAACGTGCTTTGGCAAGCCAATTTTCTGAGCCACTTCAATTGCAAACGAACTTCCGGGTTTACCCATGTCGAGTTCATAAAGAGGGTCGAGGTGTTCGGCATCAAATTTCATCGCACCGTTTACTGTACCAGCATTTTTATCAGCAAAAACCTTGAGATTTGTGTAGTGCGTATTGATAACCCCAAAAGCATTCGACCGTAGTAATTGCTCTAAAATCGACTCCGCTATTGCCCCGCCCAAACTTGGCTCAGTACCTGTTCCGAACTCATCAATCAAGAAAAGCGTGTATTTATTCGTAAAATCAAGAAAATACTTCATGTTCGTCAGATGCGAACTGTACGTACTGAGGTCATTCTCGATGCTTTGCTCGTCGCCAATATCAATAAAAATGTTTTTATAAATACCGATTTTTGAATCGGGTGATGCCGAAATCAAAAGTCCGCACTGAGCCATGTATTGTAGTAACCCGATGGTTTTTAGCATGACCGATTTACCACCGGCATTTGGACCCGAAACAATCAGAATTCTGTTTTCTTTGTGCAATCCTACCGAAAGCGGTATTACTTTTTTATCTTGCTTTTGGAATGAAATGTGCAATAACGGATGTCTTGCGTAGAGTAGTTCAACTACTTGATTTTCAGTTAATTGTGGGATATTTCCATCAATCTGCATTGCAAATTTGGCTTTGGCTCTGATAAAATCAATCAATCCTAAAAACTGATAAGCCCTTCGTAAATTTGAAACGTGAGGACGCAGAAAATTGGTTAATCTCTCCAAAATCTTCACAATTTCTCGGCGTTCTCTCGCCTCCAATTCCCTGATTTCGTTATTAGCTTCGAGTACTTCGGTTGGTTCTATAAACGCCATTTGTCCTGTCGCCGATTCATCATGCACAAAGCCTTTGAGTTTCCGTTTGTGTTCGGATAAAATCGGAATCACCATGCGTCCGTTACGAATCGTCAGCGACATATCATCGCCAATCCAGCCGCTATTTCTGGCGCTGCGCAAGATTCTTTCGAGTGTTTTGCGGAGTTCGGCTTGTTCACTATTTAGTCTTCGGCGAATATCCATCAACTCTGCCGATGCGTTATCTCTCACTCGTCCACGCTCATCAATAATGCGGTCGATTTCGGGAAGAATCCCCTTTTCAATATCTACTCCTTGCACCAATTCTTGTAGAGTAGGATACAGGTTATTTTCTTCTTTGTTTTTGAAGAAATGAATGATTTGCAGGATTGTTTTGAGCGATGATTTTATATCGTAGAATTGCTCTTCTGAAAGAAACGCCCCTTCAATCGAAGCCCTTGATAATGAATCACTTACATCAATGTAGTTTTGCTCAGGAAAACCGCCCTCAACCTGCAAGATTAACTTAAATTCGGCAGCTTGTTTGAGTAATTTATCAATTAATTTGTAATCGTCTGAAAAACGGATTTTATCAACAAAAGCACGACCGAGCGAACTGATACAATGCTCCGAAATTAATTCACGAATCTTGTCGAATCCTAACTTTTGTTCTATATTTTTTGGGTATAACATATATTGTTTTAATGTTTGTAGAATCCCTGACAGGGTTCAAAATCCTGTCAGGGATAGATAGCCAGCCTACCAAATCGCCTGTATCTCTTCTTTTAGAAACTTCAAAGTTTCGGTTGTTGTTAGGTGATTTTGGCTAATAATTTTTTCGAATATTTTTTTAGATAGATTAATAGCAGGTTCGTCGGGTTGCAATTCGCCAGCGGCGGTATTGACCAGCATAACGACCTCATTCATCGAGCTACGGATTTTCTCCCATAATTCGTGGCTCATATAAACCTGCTGCGAAAGATTATGATTGAATTCATCTCTGATTTCTCTCAGTAGAATCTGCTGAAAATCAAGCACTTGTACGCCAGTTCCCCCGAGTCTTACCAATAAGTTGTTTGGAGTGATACGCTCCAAAAACATCGTCATACGTTCGTAGGCTTGTAGGCGAATCGGCGTTACGATTTCAGCATTTTTTTGTTTTAGCTCTAAATTTTTCTCAACAATACCTTTTTCAAGGAACGTTTTTGCGATGGCATACATTCCATATAAAACAATCGAAGCAGGTATAAATATTTTTATTAGGTCTCCTAAGTATTCCATTTTGATTCTGTTTTTAAAAATTAGCGTGCAAAATTAGCTATTTTTGTGCAAAGATTTGATTTGATGGTAAGAATTAGAAAACTAAATTCAGTTCCGAAATCCTAAATCATAAATCCAAAATTAAGATTAAATGATTCCAGTAAAATTTACGGCAGAAGCTCGAAACGAAATTCTAAAAACGCTGAATTCTCCACAAATTCCAGAAGGCTATGCTTTGCGAATCGGTCTGAAAGGCGGAGCGTGTTCGGCAACTTATCTTTTAGGCCTCGATAAAGCCAATGAAAACGATGAGCTTTATGTGGTAGAAGATGTAAGGGTTTTGATTGATAAACGCCATTTGATGTACCTTATCGGAGTGGAAGTTGATTTCCAAATGACTGAAGATGGTATGGGATATACAATACAGAAAGTATAAAAAAAGGGTAATGTGGCAAAAAATAGTTGGTGGAAATTTGTAAAAAAAGTATTAATATTCGCTGCCAGTTTGAAGAGGACATTTGCTCTGGTGGAGACCAACAAATCAGCAATAAAATTGGCCAATACACGACAGAATGTAGCTCTTTTAGGGCTACATTTTTTTGTTCTGTCGGCATTGTTTATGGCTAAAAAAACTCACTTTTCGTTAGAAAAAAATATATACCACTTGATGAAATTTTTTCGATGCTCCGTCGTCAAACCTCTATGAATATCCAAATGATTTTTGAGATGAGAAAAGAAACCTTCAATGCCGTTAGTAGTTTTAGGAATAGCTTCATCATCCAGAAAATGGAACATGTTGGGAATAGCTGATTTGATGTAGCTGAAAGTTCTTCTTAACAATTTATGTGTGTACCAATATCGGTCTGTTTCTGGGTTAAAAGATTTTTGTTGATAATAGGATTTATGAGCTATCTCCCAATGCTTGAACTGTCTCAGCCAAGCAGTTTTGTCGTTATGAGTCGATATTTTACTAATCAATAGTACGATTTTTCGAAGTTCTTTGGCTGATGTATGCTTAGGACTATTGGTAAGCCAAATGAGGCTCTGACGCTGAATATGTACCAAACAACGCTGGATTTTGGTTTCAGTCAATACTTCTCTAATCGCTCTAAGTGTCCCTTTTTGCCCATCTACTGTCATACTTTCAATCTTTAAACCTAATCGTAATAGATTCTGTAAATCCTCCTTGATTTCTTCATATCTTTCCTCATTACTAAACCTGATAAGTTGAGTATAGTTACTATGATGGTCTTGATAACTAATCAGACAAAACTGCTTGAAGTATGTCCCATCCATCCGCATATGAAGCACTCGATTATTTTGGATTTTTAGCACAGGGGCTTGGGCTAAAAACTCATAGAATAAGGTTTGAAGTGTTCGTTGGCTATAACCGCTCTCCCTACTTAAAACCTTTAATGTTTGGCGTTCTAATACCCATTTCTTAAACCAAATAAAACGATTCTTTTGGCGGACATCCTTGCGTTGTTCACAATACAAAATCTCGCAATTTTTACACTTGTATCGCTGTTTGCCTGCCTGTTTACCCCATTTGATACTCGACTGAAATCCACATGCCCAGCATCGCTTTTTTTTCTATTTTCATGAAATAAAAAATGATTGATGAAACTAATTTCATCA